>VZTH01000808.1:0-46054 GCA_013397815.1 Aleadryas rufinucha
TATATTATTTATTATATATTTTATTATTTATTACATATTTTATTATTTATTATATCTATTATATTATTTATTATATATTTTACTATTTATTTTATATATTACATTATTTATTTTATATATTCTTTAATTCTATAGAATATATAAAAACATCACTCAATTAATATATAACTTTATCTATTGCATCTATACAATTGCTAGAGCTCTCCTGTTTTCCATGGCACTTCCCTCACCCTTCCACAGATTCCAACCCTGCCAATGCCCCCCAGAGCACTTCCAGTGTCTCCCTGCAACAATTCCCAAAGGAAAAGGCACCAAATCCAACCCAGGAGGAATCCAGACACCAATTCCAGGCGATTTCCCCATCCCACACCCATCCCAGCAGGCTCAGGGATCAGAGCTGAGGGCACAGCCACGGATTTGGGACAGGCAATGAATAGTTTAGATTTTACAGATGGGAAAACCAGGGGGGAAAAGAATAATCAAGGATTAATAAAAGGAAAAGCAGATCAGAAAAAATATGTCAGGAAAAAGATGGGAAGAAGGAATCTAAACTCATTAGTGGGATGGAGCTAATCCAAATAAGTCAGTGATTATGGAGGAAAAAATGGCAAAACGGAAGGAATGGGATGGTCTTGTGTAAATCAATTATTTTGGGATTAAGATTATTTAAAAATAGATTAAAAGGGATTTTTTTTTGGCTTTTGAAATTCAAAAATACCGAGCTAAAGTGTTCTTGGTTGCGTTTGACCCTCTCAATCTCGGGGGTGACAGGGGTGGGGGTTCCTGTCCCCAGCTCCTCCTTGTACAACACCTGTGGGGCAACAGGGCAGTGAAACACAGGTAAAAACAAAATAAATCTGCATTTTCTGGAGGGAATTCATGGAATTTTCTGCCCACTAAATGTACTAGAAAGCAGGAAAAATTAGGGAGCATAAATCAGTTATTAATTGTGATGAATTCAGAGGAAGGGACAGCTGGGAATAAACATCCAACTGCTTGGAGAGGCTCCAGTGGAGGAATAAAGTATTACAGCAAGGGAAGTCAGCAAATTATTAAAAAAAAAATGGTTTAAAAATACAAAACAGCTTAAACTTCAGGGAAAAAATTAATGTACATGAAGCATCAAGTGTTAAAATTATAATAAAAATATTTTTAAACATAAGTNTATTTAAAAATAGATTAAAAGGGATTTTTTTTTGGCTTTTGAAATTCAAAAATACCGAGCTAAAGTGTTCTTGGTTGCGTTTGACCCTCTCAATCTCGGGGGTGACAGGGGTGGGGGTTCCTGTCCCCAGCTCCTCCTTGTACAACACCTGTGGGGCAACAGGGCAGTGAAACACAGGTAAAAACAAAATAAATCTGCATTTTCTGGAGGGAATTCATGGAATTTTCTGCCCACTAAATGTACTAGAAAGCAGGAAAAATTAGGGAGCATAAATCAGTTATTAATTGTGATGAATTCAGAGGAAGGGACAGCTGGGAATAAACATCCAACTGCTTGGAGAGGCTCCAGTGGAGGAATAAAGTATTACAGCAAGGGAAGTCAGCAAATTATTAAAAAAAAAATGGTTTAAAAATACAAAACAGCTTAAACTTCAGGGAAAAAATTAATGCACATGAAGCACCAAGGGTTAAAATTATAATAAAAATATTTTTAAACATAAGTGTATAAAATATAGTGCCTGAAACAGCAGAAAGGGGATTTTTTTATAAGTTAAATTGAGAGGATTTAAAGTTTGCAGGTGTTAAATAGCTACAGGGAACTGGGTTTTTTTTCTGAAATGATACAAAGATACCGAGCTAAAATTCTCCTGGTTGCGTTTGACCCTCTCCATCTCAGGAGTGACAGGAACTGGGGTGCCAACCCCCAGCCCCTCCTTGTACAACACCTGTGGGCAGCAGGGAGGGTGGAAATTCAAATAAAATAAAAGAAAATAAAAGGGAAGGGAAGAGGAGGGCAGGGAGGAGAGAGAGAGAAGAGAAATAATTGAATATTGTGAATTGCAAAGTGTTTATAAAAATAGAGTTTTGCCAAAATTGGTCAAAGCCCAGTAAAAAAACCTTAATAAAAACAAGCAGGTAATGATGGTGTCACCTCACCCAGAGCTGCTGCAATGTTCCAAGGCACCTGAAAATTCCCTGGCAAAAGGTTTTCCCTACTCCAGCCCCAGATGTGGCAGCTTTGCCTCAGAATCCCAGGGAGGCTGAAGGAGGTGCAGGGAAGGGAGGTGGTTCTCACTGTCCCAGGGATCTGTGCCAGGACTGAATTCCCAGTGGGATTGGGGCAGGGTGAGTCCAGATGGGTCACAAATTAAAGCAGAACTACAGAACAAAGTGGTGGCACGGTGCCCATCTGAGAGGATGTGCCAGGAGTAGGAATTCCAGACAGGAATTCGCTCCTGCAGCCATTTTCCCATCTACACTGAATGTTCCTGATGTTCCCTCACTGCCATGATCTGGGAATGCCACCCAGGCTCCTCACAAAGACCTGGGGACACAGAGAGCCCCAGGAACAGGAACAGAGCAGGAACATCTCACAGCTTCCACCCCAAACCATTCCCTGCTCCCGTGGCTTGGGAAGGGCTCAGAGTCCATTTTCCCTTGGCAGAGGTGAGGCTGGAGGTGCTGCAAGGGTGGGCTCTGCTCCTGAGGAGCAGTGACACCACTCCCACAATTAATATCTCCTCGGGAAGCAAACGAAGGCCCTGCTCCAGTGCTTTAATTAATGAGGTCAGAATCTCCCATGGAACAACGGCATGAGATAAATTGGGGGGGAAATGAAAACATCAGGATCCAGACAGGGTTTTAGTGGTTTGATTAAGGGTTGCTCACAGCTCACCCAAGGGTTGAAGGAATGTGACAGGGAGGAGTTAAAGGGATTGGGTTTGGGTTTGGAAGGAGGGCAGGGTGTGCTTTATCCCTCAGTACCGAGCTAATGTGCTCCTGGTTCCGTCGGACTCGCTCCATCTCCGGCGTCACCGGCGTCGCGGTGCCGGCCCCTAAACCCTCCTTGTACAACACCTGCGAGGGACAACAGCGTTGCCACCAAAACCCCACTCAGCACAGGCCAAACCCACCAGATCCCACTGTTTATGGGAGTGTGTTTAGCGTTAGGATCACTTGGGATTCATGGCACGCTCGCTCCAGAGGCAAAGATTAAGGAGGAGGCTGCGGTGGATTATTCTGTCAATAGGTGACTGCAGAGAGGAGATAAAGGCTCGGGGTAAAACAAACAGGGGGAGGAACACCACAGCTCCAAAGGGATGTTCTGCTGCCCAGCTTAGCTCAGGAAATGCCAGGATTATTTTCAGGCAGGTTTGTTCTTAGAAGAAAAGCACATCAAGGTGTAAATCCCCCAAAAGCACAAACAGTGGAAGATCAATGAGTTAAAACCCTGCCAGGGCACAGCCAGGACTAAACCCCTGAGGAAGAACAAGGTTAGGATGTTATGAGCACAGGATTATAACAACACAGGTGTTGTTATAACTCCTCCAGGGTGTAAATACCGAGCTAATCTGCTCCTGGTTGCGTTTGACTCGCTCCATTTCTGGGGTCACAGGCGTGGGGGTGCCTGTGCCCAGCTCCTCCTTGTACAACACCTGTGGGACACAAGCACCAGCGGGGTGAGACCACCTTTGGAGACACCCCTGACCTGTTAACTGGGATTGCAAACTGGGATTACACAGAAATAAGGGCACAATTTACATTACTCAGTGTCTTTATCAGCACAGTCACCAGCTCAGAGCAATTTGCCTTCAATGTGTCTTCATTTAAAGGACACAAATATTCTCCTGACCCAGCCCTGAGAGGGGAATTTTACCTTTCATCTTAGTTTAGGAAATATAATAGAATTAATTTTCAGGCAGTCAGCATTTCTTTATGGGATTAATAAAGAGTTTAACCACTTCTGGAATTGTTCAATGCACAGAGATTTCATTGTGGGCTTTATTCATTTTCATTTCTGTTTGTTTGCACCACTGCTTTACTTTTAAATCTCCAGAAACAAAACCAACTGAGCATCACCACTCATGTTATGGTTACACCTAATTTAACCTGTAATGATTTGATTTTTAAAAAATTGTATTTTTCATGAAAGGAGTGGAATAGCTTATGGAATAACTCCATCCATGTGGGAACAGAACAGCTGACAAGTGCACTCACAGCTCTTCTTGAAAACAGTAAAATCCCTGTACCAGAACAAAACTTGTACCAAAACAAACCAACAAAAAAAATGTCACTGCTTGATATCATTGAAACAAATAAAAAACCAAAGGAATCACAGCAAGGGAAAAGAACCTATGGAAAAGGTTAGAAAAAATGAGGAATCATTTGGAAAAACAGCTCAGCTGTGCAAAAGTGAGCTGGGAAACACAGGTAAAATCTACACTTGACTGGACATGGGAAGGTTTTGTGTTCCCTTACAAGCCATACAAAAAGGCTCCAATTGTTGTGGGTTTTTTTCCACAAACTTCTGCCTTCCTGATCCTTTTTTTCCCCAGTCAACCTTTAACACATAACCTGGGTGATTTTTGTTTCTAGCTCTGTTTAGAAACGGTCACAGAAGGAACACGGGCAGTGACCAATGGGGATAATTCCTGTAAAATCCAGGTATTTCAACTTCCTGCTGCTGGCCACGGGAATTTGGGAGAGCTGGTGCCTTCCCAACAGTGAAGGGCTGGAACAGGGCCATGGGTGGAGCAGGGAACAGGGACATTACCGAGCTGATGTGCTTCTGGGTCTCCTTGACGCGCTTCACCTCCGGCAGGTCGGGAATGGGAGTCCCCTTCCCAATGCTCTCCTTGTACTTCACCTGCAAGGGAATTAGGGAATTAGGGAAAGGAAAAGGATTTACAGGAAAGCATTCAGTGGTGCATAAAGAGCTTTATCCTGATCTCTTGGAGAGGGGAAGTTTAAAGGATCTCATGGACTTCAGCACCTTCCCTTCGCCTTCCCAAGGAATGTGTGCCAAGGCAACTTCAGCTGTTGAGTCACTGGGAATGGCACTGAGAGGGGTTTATAAAACCAGGTAAATTCCTTCCAACCTGATACTATTTGGCCTTTCTGCCAGCCAGAGGAGAATTTGGGATGTGTAAGAATCCCTCACATTTAACAAGGATGAGAATCATCACACAGCATTTCAGCAGTGACGGTGCCATTGCATTTCTGCTTTGGGTAACAACAAAAAAAAGCCTTTCGCAAGAACATTTTAAACATTTTGAACATTTTGAACACATTCTGCATGAACAAACTGGCTGCAGTGTTAGTGCATGACACTAAATGACATCAGCACTCAAAGAAAGCAGGGAGGAGGTTTAGGAGCTACGAAATAAAATTCATAGGTACAATTATTCCAATTTTAGAGTGCTGTGACCTTTTAAAGAACATCAAAGTTTGCCAGGACAAAACAAACCACAGAACCAGCACCAGAAAATTCAGTCTGAGCAGAGGAAAACACTTTTTCCTGGGAGATGGTCCCACCCTGGAACAGGTTGTGGAATCTTCATCCTGTGGGATACTCAAAACTCAACTTATCCTAAAGCTGAGCCACAGGGTTGGAATAGATGATTTCAATACATCCCTTCCCACCAAAATGTTTAGTTTTTTCTGTCCAAACTATATCTGGGATGAGATCAAAATGACAGCAAGAGCTTCCATGGTTTAGAAATGGGTTGTAAGTAAGAGAAGGAATGTTAATCATTAGAGAGGTTACTGTTAAAGTAACAAGGATGGGCAAAACCTTTCAGAAAGTCACCCTGAACTGGGTGGGTTATTGCCAAACCACTGTTAGCAAGATGTCAAGAAAAGAAAAATCGAGAAAAAAAAATTATTTCAAGTTGAATTAGCAGTGGTAGAGGGAGTATTAAAAATCAATTCTTGTGTACCGAGCTGATATTGTCCTGGGTTCGTTTAACTCTCTGCATCTCTGGGGTCTTTTCAATTGTAGTTCCAGTTCCAATATCTTCTTTATACAAAATCTTAACGTTTAGAATGAAGACAACAAGGTTAAGCATCCAAAACACAACATTCTTGCTCCCAGGCAGTGAATTTGGACACAACAGAGCAGATGAAAGCCCAGAGAACCCTCTCTGGTCACTGCCTCTCTGAAGGTGTCCAAAGTGAGCACCATTTGTGGAAAAAAAAAGCTGATTTTTTTTTATATTTAATGCATTTTAAGTAGAAAATTATTTCTATAATAAATCAAATTATCAAATATATGTCAGTAGGATATTCCTGGCACAGTGGAAGGAGTCCCTGCCCATGGCAGGATGGAAGAAGATGAGCTTTAAGGTCCCTTCCAACCATTCCATGATTCCATAATCAAAACATCTGTGGGCTAATTTTAGGATTGAAGATTATTATTGGCTGTAATTTAATTTATACAGATATTTTCCACTTTGAACTTTGCTAATGGAGGCAAAATACCACAGGAGACTCGAGGCACTCGATGGCAACAGGAACTGGGCAACGACTCAGGCACACAGAGCACGAGGAGGGACTGACATGGGAACAGCACAAAGGGAAAGGGATAATAATTACATTCATTTAATGACAGCAGGGATTAAATATCCCAGCTGTGCCTGTGAAAGAGGCCAATCACCCACAAAAACAGCAGGGAAAAACACTTTGTAAAGCCCAGCTAAATCTACTGTATCTGTAAGGAGAAGCACCAAAAATTGTCATTTTATTAAAGATATTAAACTCTTATTTTTTGGGCTGAGGAGTGAAGCCAGAGGTGACCATACCGAGCTGAAATTCTTCTGGTTCTCCTTCACCCTGAGGATTTCTGGGGTGTCCTGCACCACTGTGACCTTTCCTTTGCTGTTCTGCAGGTCTGACTGATACTGAAGCTGTGAAAAGGGAAAATGGCAAGTGTTAAATTTATGCTGTAGAAATTCACTTTCAGTTTTCTTTGAAGATAAAAAAAAAATACATATTTTTTTAAATTTCTGTACTTACCATGCTAAAATTCTTCTGATTCTCTCGGACCCGCTGCATTTCTGGTGTGTCAGCCACAGGCACATAGTAGGGCATGTCCTTCTCTGCATCTTCCTTGTATTTTTTCTGATGGAAAACCCCAAATGGATTAAAATAGGAAACACAAAAGCAGCCATAAACAAACTGGAGTTACTGATTGTTGAGTAGTGCCCATCTTTGTGGAGATGTGAGGAGCTCTCTGTCTGACACAAACTGAGATTATGCCTCTGTGCAAGATTTATTTTAGACAGCAGGTTATTTAGGAGTAGGAAATTAAGAAGAATCTGCTTAAAAAAGAATTAGCTTTGCAAAGCAAGAGAAATTATTGTGTCATTTGATACAGCAGTAAAATTAATTTGATTATTGTAGAATTCCAGAGCTCTGGAGAGGTTTGCTCCCTGGTGCCTCCTGAACGTTGTGAGAGGTGGTTATTTGGGGGGCTCAATTAGTATTTCCTGGATTCCCACAGGAGCAGGATTAATTGCTTCACTCAAAGATACCTGGCTGGAAAGGTTCTTGACCTGCTGGGCATGAATAATCTCTGGAGTATCAACAACACTGGTGTAGTTGGCTTTCTCCATTTCTGCCAATTGTTTGTATTTGATCTGTCGGGCAAAGCTCACGTTTAGGTGCCTCGATCATCTCTGCACCACAACTGCACTGGGTTTACCCAGAAAAATCCCAGTTTTCCTGGAAAAGGAGCTCAGGGAGCGGGGGGTGCCACAGACCTGGCTGGCGATGTCGGTGGCGTTCTTGGCCCGCACGAAATCCGGCGTCTCCAGGGCCAGCTCGGTCAGGCCCTTCCCGCGGATCTCCAGCTCCAAGGCTTTCTTGTACTCCTTCTGCAGGGAGCAGGGGGATGGCTCATGGCAAAGGGCTGGGGCAGCTGCAGGGACTTCGGGTTCACAGCCATAAACCGGGAATTGTGCCCATTCCAAACCAGGAGTAGGGCCCATCCCAAACCAGGAGTAGGGCCCATCCCAAACCAGGAGCAGTGCCCATCCCAAACCAGGAGTAGGGCCCATCCCAAACCAGGAATACACCAATCCCAAATCGGGAACAGTGCCCGTCCCAAACCAGGAGCAGTGCCCATCCCAAACCAGGAGTAGGGCCCATCCCAAACCAGGAGTAGGGCCCATCCCAAACCAGGAATACACCAATCCCAAATCGGGAACAGTGCCCGTCCCAAACCAGGAGCAGTGCCCATCCCAAACCGGGAACAGTGCCTATCCCAAACCGGGAACACATCAATCCCAAACCAGGAACAGTGCCTGTCCCAAACCAGGAATACACCAATCCCAAACCGGGAACAGTGCCCGTCCCAAACCAGGAATACACCAATCCCAAACTGGGAACAGTGCCAACCCCAAACCAGGAATACCAGGAATCCCAAACCAGGAACAGTGCCCATCCCAAACTGGGAACAGTGCCCATCCCAAACCAAGAATACCAGAAATCTCAAACCAGGAATATCACCAATCCCAAACCAGGAGTATCACCAATCCCAAACCAGGAGTATCACCAATCCCAAACCAGGAGTATCACCAATCCCAAACCAGGAATACACCAATCCCAAACCAGGAATTGTGCCCATCTCAAACTGGGAACAGTGCCAATCTCAAGCCAGGAACAGTGCCCATCCCAAACCAAGAATACCAGAAATCTCAAACCAGGAATATCACCAATCCCAAACCAGGAATATCACCAATCCCAAACCAGGAATATCACCAATCCCAAACCAGGAATGCCTCTCATATCAACTCATAATTATGTCCACAAATTCAATCATTTCAGATTATTTCAGTGTGTGCTTCACGACTTAAATCTTGCTTTAGTCCCTTGATTAATTAATTAATGAGTCCCTTGAGTGACTGCTGATCCCAGCTCCTGCTTCCCATCTGAATTCCTGACAGTGGCAGTGAACCCAGGGAAGAGCTCACTTCAAAGTCCACTTTGATCCTTAACCCCTCATCCACGTTCTTTTCTTCCCTCTACTCAAGAGTTCCTAGGGAATGACAAAGCTCACACCAGTGGAAGGGCAGGGATGGGTGGGATATTGGGAAGGAATTCCTGGCTGGGAGGGTGGGGAGGGGCTGGGCTGGAATTCCCAGAGAAGCTGTGGCTGCCCCTGGATCCCTGGAAGTGTCCAAGGCCAGGTTGGAGCAGCCTGGGATGGTGGGAGGTGTCCCTGCCATGGGAGTTGGAGGCTGTTCCAGGCATTTCCCCAGCAGCTCTTCCCTACCTCGTTGAGGATCTGAGTGGCATTCTTGGCTCTCAGCATGTCTGGAGTCTCCTCTAAGGCTGTGAGTCCTTTCCCTTTGACTCCTTCCTCCAGATCCTTCCTATACTCTTTCTGCAGGAGAAAGAGAAGGGAAAACACTGCAAAACCAGACCAGAGGGATTTTTACACTCTACCATTTTGTTGCAAAAAAAAATTAAAGAAAATTAAAGAAAAAAGAATTCCAAAAGCTCCAAAAGAAAAAAAAAAAGAAATTGGGAAAAGAAGAAAGAAAATTGTAGAGGGTTATAGAAGAACTACTCCAACAAAAGATAGGGATTATTGTGGAGGATAAATTGCCAAGGCACACACGTATGGACCAGTTAGGCTGAGGGAAGCCAGAGGGGGGCAGGAAATGGGAATAGAGTTAAAGGACAAGGAAGAAATGTCCGTGGTGAATTAGCTGACAGCACAAAATCCATGTAAACATGCTCAGTGTGGATGGGGAGGAGAGTGGGGAAGAAGAACTGGTGCTGGGAACGCTGGAATGGCTGAAGGAGGCAGAGGAAAGAAGCCCAGAGGAGCTGGTACCTCGCTCGCTATTTTGGTGGCGTATTTGACATGCAAGAGGGATGGTGTGACCTCCAGGCCAGTGAGGTTCCTGCCCTTCATGGACTCTTCAAAGTCCTTCTTATATTCTTTCTAATGAGAGCAACAAGAAGAAGAAGAAGGAAAAAAAAAAAAAAAAAGCAAAACAGCAAATATTTATGACAATATTTTCATGATGAGCAAAACTGGGAGGGTGTCAATGTCTCTGGGTAGAGCTGATGCTAAATGGGCACCTAAATCCTGTTCCCACTGAAAGTTGGGAAGCAGCTCCCTGCTTTCCATGGAAATAGGACCTGATCCTGCCTTTATTTCTTATTTTTCAACTCATTTGTGCAGAGAAAACATTCAAAGGTACCACAAGCATTGATGGCCTCACACAGCTGCTCTGCAGCCTCCATCTGGGCCACAACAGGATTTAACTTCAAATAAACCCAAAAAAAAGCTGCTCAAGAAAAGAGAATTACAGGTCAGGGGAGAACCTGTGACAGCAGAGACACGCAGGGAATAAAAGTTTCTCAAAAATGGAGTTTTGAGGGGAAAAAAAAGAAGCAGGGCACTTTCTGAGTCCTGTGGTAACACATAAACACTGTCATGTTGGAAAAGTTTAAGTGAAATGAGTTTTGTACCACATTTCTTACTCAAAGACTTGTTTAAGTAAGCCTTCATTTACTGACAGCTGATAAAAATTAGAAAGAAATTCATTTCATGACAGGAAAGTGTCATGAATGTTCACTGCAGCATTTAACAAGCATTCTAAAGAAATGTGATCTGATTTTTCAGTCTATGAGGATGCACAAGGTGCAAGAAGAATTGCCCTTTAAATCCCCATTACAATTTGAGTATAAAAAAGACATTTTAAAGCTTTTCAGCCCATCAGTATTGATTTTACCTCACTCTGCATGAGCTGAGACTCCTTTGCAGTCAGGTATGTGGGAGTTTCAAAGTCCAGCATGGGTTTTCCTTTTTCCTTCTCATATTTTTCTCTGTATTTCACCTGAGAAGAAAAGAGAAAAAGTCACCCTCCTAAATAATCAAAGACTTAATTAATTGAGCAGTATGTGCCTTCTATCAACAGTTCTGTGGTAAGAATTAATGTCTAATGGAGTTAACCCTCCTGAAATTTCTATTATTGACCAGAAAATGTCAAATTTTGTGTCCAGGAAGTAAAATGTCCAGAAAGATGAAGAGATTCCTGCTCCAAGTTCTATTATCCAGATTTTCAGAGTGCTGAATGAGGTAATGCTGTGGCTGTGGCCAAGTCAGAGCCTGATTTTAAGCTGGAGCACCAAGGACTGACTTAAAAATTAATTACAACCTCATTAACAACAACCTGATTAACAACCATTTCCTTATGGTCTTTTGTTATTTGACCTTTTTGCTTTTCCATGCCTTGAACATCCCTGGAAGTGTCCAAGACCAGGTTGGAGAAACCTGGCATAGTGGGAGGTGTCCCTGAGTAATCCTTAATGTCCCCCCAAAGCATCCTGGAATTCTGTGCCAAGCATCAGAACAATCAGCTGTGTCCCTTGGGGTTCCAGCAGTAACTTCTCTCTTGCTTTACAGCCAATAAACACTTGGAACAGAGAGGATCAGAGAGCGAGCCAGACTATGAATTTCTCTGGAGGGATTCACTGTTTTATTCCAGAGGGAAAAACTCCAGGCATGTTTAAAAGCAGCAGGAGGTGTTTGGTTAAAGCCATTTTGGATGCAGGAAAGGACAGCAGAGCTCTCCTTTGGAACACCTGAAGCAGTTGGAAATACACTCTCAGCAACAACCCTAATTCCTCCAATTCCCAGTTTCTGTCACTTCCAGGTCCCTTTTTCTGTAGAGAAAAATCCCCCTGATAAATGTTTTATCCCGTGTAAAAAGATCCTTGTGCAGCAGAGGTGAGCAATAGGGATTGATTCTGGAATGAAGGAATCACACAGAGATTTTGTCTGTGTACTTTATGTGTTCTGAACTTGGAAATGTGCAGGATTTGCTCCCTGGATCCTTACCCAGGTGTGCAGTGTTGGTGGGGCAGAGAGGCACAGGGAATGTCACAGCCTGGAGGATTTACTGGGAGGATTTGGATGGGATTTGGTGCTCAGTGAAGTTGGGATAATGACAAACACACGTCCAACTTACGTGGCTCTGGAGTTCTGAGGCCTCCCTGAAGTGAACCTGTTCAAGATTATCTGGCACCACATGGTAGTGACCCTTACTCTTCTCATATTGCTTCTTGTACTGGTACTGAAGGGAAGGTGTCAAAAATCATCTCAATCAAAAAAAAAAAAGCCCTCAGCAAATTTACTTCTTAGGTCCAATCAAAGCAACACTTCAAGGGAACATCAAAGAGAAATTAGAAATGCAAGAAGTAAAACAAAAACCAAGAAGTTTAGAATTGATGTTGGGGGTTAAAGATGTGGGGGAAGAGTTATCTTTTTTATGGTCATTTGGATTGCAACAAAGGTTTTGTCCAAACCAGGATTAAAAGAAGAAAAAGGAAGAGAAGAGAGAACACACTGGGTAATGAAAAGGCTGTACCAGGCAATAAAGGGTTTTGCCTTTTCTCATTATCAATTATTATGTTAGGCACAGTTATGTGGATTTCCAATAGGGGAGTGTTAAACAATCATGAAATTAAAAAACCCCCATAAAAATAAAAAAATTTAATATAGTAATCAGTAAAGAAAAAAGGAAAAAATTTTAAAAAAGGTATTTGTTAGTGTAGTGCAATCAGTTAAAATGGGACCAAGAACCAATCCAGTAAAAATGATCAGTGTTTAAAACATGAGCAGTTCTGCAATCAGTTAAAATGGGATCAAGAACCAATCCAGTAAAAATGATCAGTGTTTAAAATATTAGCAGTTCTGCAATCAGTTAAAATGGGATCAAGAATCAATGCAGTAAAAATGATCAGTGTTTAGAACATTAGCAGTTCTGCAGTCAGTTAAAATGGGATCAAAAATCAATCCAGTAAAAATGATCAGTGTTTAAAATATTAGCAGTTCTGCAATCAGTTAAAATGGGACCAAGAACCCATCCAGTAAAAATGATCAGTGCTTAAGACATTAGCAGTTCTGCAGTTAAAATGGGACCAAGAACCCATCCAGTAAAAATGATCAGTGCTTAAGACATTAGCAGTTCTACAATCAATTAAAATGGGATCAAAAATCAATGCAGTAAAAATGATCAGTGTTTAAAACATTAGCAGTTCTGCAATCAGTTAAAATGGGACCAAGAATCAATCCAGTAAAAATGATCAGTGTTTAAACCATGAGCAGTTCTACAATCAGTTAAAATGGGACCAAAAATAAATGCAGTAAAAATGATCAGTGTTTAAACCATGAGCAGTTGTACAGCTGATGGAGATTTCCCTTCCCAGAGCACAAACTGGGGACGCTGCTGGTTAGGGAGGAGTCATTAGGAAATGGAGGAAGAGATCACTACCAGGTGATGCCCAGGAAGGTAACACAGGGAGCAACTGTTACAGGAGGAGTTAGCAGAGAATTCCCAAGGGAATTCCCACCCGTGGGAGCTGTGGGATCACACTGAGCTTACAGCACTGGCGAGCTGGCTCGTGCTCAGCACGTGGTTCATGAGCAGCGACTCCTTCATGTCCGTGACGGGCTTGTGCAGCTTCTTCAGGTCTGCTTTGTACTTCACCTGCAGGCACAGGGCCCAAACCCCATCAGGAGAGGGCCCTGCTGGTCCAGCCTGGGCTGGGGGAGCTTCCAACACCACAAAGGAGGGATTTGGGAAGGCAGGTTGGGATTTCCCCCTCCCGGGAAAAGCAAAGGCAAACGTACCTCGCTGGCCATGTTGTGGGCGTCCTTCAGGGTCTTGTAGATTTTGGCCTCCTTCAAGTCGTATTTTGGCTTTTTGCCCATCTCTTTGGCGAAGTTCTCCTTGTATTTCACCTAAACAGAGAACAAGCAGGTGTCAGAGCTGCTCTGCAGGACTCCCTGGTTTGGCTGCAGCCCCCCCTGGTTCAGTGGGGCTGGCTGGGAGAAGAACAGAAGTGTAGGAACTTGAAGGTGTCCACTGGAATAAAGATAATTTAAAAAGTGACCTGACATTGAAAGAAAACCTACATCTAGTTGATATTTACAAGGTACCACTTGCAATTTTTCTTCCAGTGCACAGGTCACATCTCCTCACTGTAAAAATAAAACAGCCAAGAGAGTTGTGTGGCCAAAATTCTGACCCTTGGAGGTGAAGAATTTTTCACTTGATGGGAACAGTCCATTGATTTAAGATGTTTCACAAAGAGATACCAACAGAGACAGGTATAACAAGAGTAAAATACAAGATAATTATATGTTATATAATTATATATTATATATAACATTAATATATAATCATTATATAAAATAAAAGAGCATATGAAAGAGTGTTTAGAAGAAATTTTGATGCACTTCTTGGAAAAATAAGAGCTTTAAAAACCTCAAGACTTAAGAGCACTGAAGATGTCAATACATCAAATACTTTTCTATCCATGGTTATGCACACAGTGTGTTCTGACTGGATTAGGGATAAAGGAGGATTAATGTACACAAATGGAACTGTGACACAATTAATTACCAATGATAAATAATTAATTAGATTCTACAAGAGGTTTAGTAACACTTCCAAAGCCACATCAGCTTCAGCCAGGTAAAACACAGCAATGGGAGCCATCAGAACCCAGCAGATCCAGGCTGGAGGCACAGGAATGTTGAAAGCAAGGAGAATTTTTTAAATCCAAAAGATTTGCTGGGAGATTTATGCAAAATTAAAAGCAAGCAAGCCAGACAGACAAAATCCAACTAAAAAACCCAAATGGATGAACAAAGTGGACATGGTGCTTTATGAAGTTAATGAGAAGAGATGTCCAGGAGAAAAAACAACAGTTAAAGACGATGCCAACCATTCTTTGCTCCCTCAGTGCCCCTCCAGCAGCTCATTTTCTCTCAGAACCAAAATCATCTCAGCAAAGCATGTTTAAAAGACTCAGAGTGGCAAAAGAATGGAAAACCAGGATCTCATCACTGAATGGGAATAAAGAGAATTTCTTCTTTTTCTTGTGGTTCAGTTTAAGAATCCTTGGCTCTCCTGAGGAGATCCTTGGTTTTCCTGCAGACACCGTGGTGGACATTCAAACATTCAAACATTCAAACATTCAAACATTCAAACGTGGCAGCAGACACAGCCAGACATGGAGAAACTAAAATCACCTTTTTTCACTTAGAAATACATGTGTAAAACTGAAATGGCACAGACCTGTCTGCTGCCACTTCCAAATGGGCAATCCAGGCTCTGTTTTCCTATTTTCCAAAGGTTTTGATGTGGGAAGAAGCCTAAGAATCAATGAGCCCTCAAACCAGTCCAGGCTGCACTTCTCAGTGGGACTGATTCAGTCACAGTCTGCTCTTCCATTATGAAATTCCAGCCAATAAAATGGTTTAATTAAAGTTTAAATGAAGTTCTAATAGAATAGTTTGAAGAGTTAAAATGAAGTTCTGGTGACTGTTCACCGAAAATTCCCAGCACCATTGTTCAGGTTGGTCATACACATATATTTACACATATATTTCCCTCTTTTTTTTGCAGTTTCAGCCAATAACAGCTCAAATTTTAGGTTTTTGGGTGAAAAGGGTGCGTTTTCACATTATGTGAGTGCACTGGAAACTTCCACAAAAACCCTGGAAGCTCCAAAACCATTATGAAGGGCATAACAACATTTCAAACTTCACGTGGTGCTGCAGGATTGCAAGGTAATTATGCAAGCAAGAGACAGATGCACAACGATGGCATTAATGTCACTTAATTAAAATTCTCTTACATGACTACTTAGCATATTTGCTTTCTTAAAGGTTCTCATCCAGGGGGTGTCATAGGAAGCAGCTCCATGGCCTCTCATGTGTTGTTTGAGGTACTCTGCCTACAAGCAGCAGCAAGAAAGCGAGGTCAGAAAGGCAAAAATCCAGAATTNAGGTCTGCTTTGTACTTCACCTGCGGGCACAGGGCCCAAACCCCATCAGGAGAGGGCTCTGCTGGTCCAGCCTGGGCTGGGGGAGCTTCCAACACCACAAAGGAGGGATTTGGGAAGGCAGGTTGGGATTTCCTCCATCCTGGGAAAAGCAAAAGCGAACGTACCTCGCTGGCCATGTTGTGGGCATCCTTCAGGGTCTTGTAGATTTTGGCCTCCTTCAAGTCGTATTTTGGCTTTTTGCCCATCTCTTTGGCGAAGTTCTCCTTGTATTTCACCTAAACAGAGAACAAGCAGGTGTCAGAGCTGCTCTGCAGGACTCCCTGGTTTGGCTGCAGCCCCCCCTGGTTCAGTGGGGCTGGCTGGGAGAAGAACAGAAGTGTAGGAACTTGAAGGTGTCCACTGGAATAAAGATAATTTAAAAAGTGACCTGACATTGAAAGAAAACCTACATCTAGTTGATATTTACAAGGTACCACTTGCAATTTTTCTTCCAGTGCACAGGTCACATCTCCTCACTGTAAAAATAAAACAGCCAAGAGAGTTGTGTGGCCAAAATTCTGACCCTTGGAGGTGAAGAATTTTTCACTTGATGGGAACAGTCCATTGATTTGAGATGTTTCACAAAGAGATACAAACAGAGACAGGTATAACAAGAGTAAAATACAAGATAATTATATGTTATATAATTATATATTATATATAACATTAATATATAATCATTATATAAAATAAAAGAGCATATGAAAGAGTGTTTAGAAGAAATTTTGATGCACTTCTTGGAAAAATAAGAGCTTTAAAAACCTCAAGACTTAAGAGCACTGAAGATGTCAATACATCAAATACTTTTCTATCCATGGTTATGCACACAGTGTGTTCTGACTGGATTAGGGATAAAGGAGGATTAATGCACACAAATGGAACTGTGACACAATTAATTACCAATGATAAATAATTAATTAGATTCTACAAGAGGTTTAGTAACACTTCCAAAGCCACATCAGCTTCAGCCAGGTAAAACACAGCAATGGGAGCCATCAGAACCCAGCAGATCCAGGCTGGAGGCACAGGAATGTTGAAAGCAAGGAGAATTTTTTAAATCCAAAAGATTTGCTGGGAGATTTATGCAAAATTAAAAGCAAGCAAGCCAGACAGACAAAATCCAACTAAAAAACCCAAATGGATGAACAAAGTGGACATGGTGCTTTATGAAGTTAATGAGAAGAGATGTCCAGGAGAAAAAACAACAGTTAAAGACGATGCCAACCATTCTTTGCTCCCTCAGTGCCCCTCCAGCAGCTCATTTTCTCTCAGAACCAAAATCATCTCAGCAAAGCATGTTTAAAAGACTCAGAGTGGCAAAAGAATGGAAAACCAGGATCTCATCACTGAATGGGAATAAACAGAATTTCTTCTTTTTCTTGTAGTTCAGTTCAAGAATCCTTGGCTCTCCTGAGGAGATCCTTGGTTTTCCTGCAGACACCGTGGTGGACATTCAAACATTCAAACATTCAAACATTCAAACATTCAAACATTGAAACGTGGCAGCAGACACAGCCAGACATGGAGAAACTAAAATCACCTTTTTTCACTTGGAAATACATGTGTAAGACTGAAATGGCACAGACCTGTCTGCTGCCACTTCAAAATGGGCAATCCAGGCTCTGTTTTCCTATTTTCCAAAGGTTTTGATGTGGGAAGAAGCCTAAGAATCAATGAGCCCTCAAACCAGTCCAGGCTGCACTTCTCAGTGGGACTGATTCAGTCACAGTCTGCTCTTCCATTATGAAATTCCAGCCAATAAAATGGTTTAATTAAAGTTTAAATGAAGTTCTAATAGAATAGTTTGAAGAGTTAAAATGAAGTTCTGGTGACTGTTCACTGAAAATTCCCAGCACCATTGTTCAGGTTGGTCATACACATATATTTACACATATATTTCCCTCTTTTTTTTGCAGTTTCAGCCAATAACAGCTCAAATTTTAGGTTTTTGGGTGAAAAGGGTGAGTTTTCACATTATGTGAGTGCACTGGAAACTTCCACAAAAACCCTGGAAGCTCCAAAACCATTATGAAGGGCATAACAACATTTCAAACTTCACGTGGTGCTGCAGGATTGCAAGGTAATTATGCAAGCAAGAGACAGATGCACAACGATGGCATTAATGTCACTTAATTAAAATTCTCTTACATGACTACTTAGCATATTTGCTTTCTTAAAGGTTCTCATCCAGGGGGTGTCATAGGAAGCAGCTCCATGGCCTCTCATGTGTTGTTTGAGGTACTCTGCCTACAAGCAGCAGCAAGAAAGCGAGGTCAGAAAGGCAAAAATCCAGAATTCAAACATGAAGGGGGGACAAAGAACCCAGAGGGACTGAGGTCCTGGCACAAGATTCTTTTAAAGACATAAAGTAGAAAGGAAGTGGCTGAAAGGAACTGAGTGTCCATTCAGAGGATGGAAAATAAGAGTCAGTTCTGGTAAAGCCAGTACCCAGAAGAGCTAAAAAAGAACAGGGCAGACACTTCAGTATTTACGTCACAACATCACCTTAACAAGATTTTACACCTCCATTAATGACATTTAATAAATCAGTAGAAAACTTCAACAAAGAAATACCTTGTACTGGTATTTAATTTTTAATTTAACACCTTCCCATCCTTTCCCTTTTCCCCTAACCTGGAAATAATGTCAGTTATAACAGTGACATCACTCTGTAATTTAATTTTATGTCCTGTTTCTCTCATTGCTTTGAGTTTCACCAACTTTCCATTTTGCCCTTACCTGGCTGGTCAGTTTGGACACCTCCTTGGCCAGCTCAATGTCTGGACGTCCCAGCATGGTCACACCCACACCTGCTGCTCCACGCTTCTTATATTCAATCTAATCAAAGAAATAAATCCTTTAGGAGTGATGAAATCCCCTTTTAATTATTCCACTGGATTTTTGTAGTGAAATTAATGCTAAAGAATTATGCAGAAAGCTTGAAAACACTCACATTGCTGATTAACTTGGCAGCCTGAGTTGCTTTCTTAATATCTGGTCGATCTGCTATAGGTGTGTAGTGGAGCTTGGACTTGGCATCCTTCTTGTATTCGATCTAATCCATGGAAAAAGGCAGAGGAAAGAAAATTACTGAGGTTTATTCATGGGGAATACACCAATAAAGGACACAGCAACGTTGCTGAGAAAGTGCATGGGTTTATTTTGGAAATAAATTGACAAGGAATGGATCTGGGAATCTGGTTTTGCAATTTCTACAAGTGAAGAAATAAATATGGGAAATTCTGTCTGTGCCTGAAGGGATGAAAGAAATTATTAGATGTGATTTGCACCAGATAACATGAAATCCTACCATGGAATTGAAGTATAAATCCTTTATTTCAGTGCAATTTTGTATTTGTAAATATTTGTATCTTTATCTTTCAAAGCTACACCTGAGCATGGAGGCTGGGAGGAAATTCAGAAATCCATAAACTTGGGGTTTTCCAGCTCAATTTGCTTACACAACCTACGAAATTAATGGGAAAAAGAAGGCAAACTTACTGAGCTCTGGTTTTTAGCAACTTCCATGGCATGTTTCACCTCAGGAGGCTCCAGCATGACAGAATAATTGGATTTGCCTTTCTCCTTCACAAACTTCTTCTTGTAGTTTGTCTGTCAAGAGCAGAAAGGGCCACGTGTGAGTTTTTCATGTCACACAGAGAAATGCTGCAGAAACTTGGAAAAAAGCTCCCTGAGACTGCTGTAGATGGATAAAGAGGAGTCACCTCATTCCCAAAATTGGGAGTTGAGGTGACCAAAGGTCATTTTTGGAGATGATGAGCTGGGTCTGAGCTCACCTCGCTGACGTTCTTGGTCACCTCCTTCACGTGGACGGTGTCCCTCGTCTCGGGCAGGGTTGTGAAAGAGCCATGGGGCAGCTGCTTCTTGCTCTGTTCTTTGTACTTGTTCTGCAAGCACAGGGCAAAAGCAGGTAAAACCCAGCAGTTTGAGGATGGAATGAAATTAAATTAATGAATAATTGCTGGTGTTTTACCTCAGACACCAGAGAGCTGACGTTCTTAGCCAGCAGGATCTGAGGGGTGTCTGGAACGACGTGGTACGTCCCACGGGCTTTGTTGTGCTTCTCTTTGTATTTTATCTGTCAGGAAGGAAAGATCTCAGTTTAAATGATGTGCATTTTGTCTTCTGGCAGGTTAAAAAGTAATTATTACAGCTGTGTTTGCTTGTTAGTGCAAAATTTTGCAGAAAATCCCGTATTTTGACATTTTACAGCCTAGTCCATACATTCCTATGGCTCTCACTTGGAATGTTTTTAATATACTCAATATTAACATATGGTGAGTAATTATTAAAGATACTCTGTGTTATTATTAACAACCTTTTGTGTTGTTATTAAAGATATTTTGTGCTATTCCAAATTTATACTTGCAGCTTTTTTGGGTTGTTTTCTCCAGACATTTCCATTTCAATACCAGGAATGCAGAGATGCACCTGGGTGTAAGGTCTAGGGGTGTTCAGCCGAAGTTAACTTTAAATATTAATTTAATCCATGAGGATTAGGCCTGTGGCATTTACAAGAGCAAACTAATTCAAATGTATTCAGTCAATTTGATAATTAAACAGATCAATTCAAATAATGAAGTGACACTGAGAAATCCGTTCAAAGCTTCGTTGTTAATCCAATTTTATTTCCAATGCAACAGTTAAGTAGTGAGTAAAGTGGTAGTAGAGAACTTGGAGAGGAAAGGTGAGTGCAGTACTTACATCACTGGCCAGGATGGCATTATTTAGTGCCAGCACTGTGTTTTTATCATCTGTGACAGAGAGTTTGCACCCCTTGAGGAATTCCCGGTCCAGTTTGTATTCATACTGCAGGAAGAAGAAATAAAAGATAAAGTAAGAGAATCTCAGATCTTCTCCAATTTTTAAAAAATTCTGAACAAGGGAGATGAGAAAAGGGAATATTGAGTGTATTCTGAGTTTCTTACATCACTCTGCTGCAGAGAGGACTTGGCTGCTTGGACAAAGTCAGGCCTGTCAGCGATCAGGTGCCAGTGGGCCTTGGCTGCCTCGTATTTCTTCTTATAATCCAGCTGTGCACAGGGAAAAGCAAACAGAAAGAGAGTTCATTGGAAGTTGGGTACTTTGCACACAACACACAGAGGCCAAGTCTCTTTTGGTCTGCAAGAAGAGGTAAGAAAATGCATCTACACCAGATTAGGGCTTTCTTCTGGGTCAGGCACAGTCCACTCACTGCAGCTTTCCCACTGCTGGGTGGAGAAGGGAATATCAAGGTGGAGAAAGGAATATCAAGGTGGAGAAGGCAATATCAAGGTGGAGAAGGGAATATGAAAGACTGAAATAATGTCCTGACTTTGGAGAAGGGGAGCACTTTCAGATCCTTCCTACTGAAATGGGTCACCAATAACAGAAAACACAAGACAGCTTCCCATAAAGCTCTTGCTTTGTCTCCATGAGCATCATCCCAGGGAATTCCTGGGACAGTTGTGTCTCTGCCAGGAAAAGAGAGGACAATGGGAAGAACAGGATGTGTGACATACAAGAACCTCAAGGACAACTTGCCAGAGTGAGCACTTTAGAGTGAAATAAATTAAAATCCATTTTATTCCAGCAGTGTAAGGATTAGAAACGATGTCCAAAAAATTCAATAGAACTGGAAATAATTTCTTGTGGCTTCACTGCCAGTTCCCAACACCCCCCAGAATAAAATGAAAGCATGAACAGGACAGAACTCACGTTGCTGTTCAGTTTGTAGGCGTGTCTGGGAGTTTTGATGTGAACTGAATCTGCCACGACGTTGCAGCGAGATTTACTCCTCTCATACATTTCTTTGTATTTCAGCTAAAGAAAGAGAAAGATGCAAAAATGTTTACAAAGATCCTATCAGCATCCACGAGAAAAGCATCCAAATATAAAAAACTTAATTAAAATAGCTCCTGTCTGGATAAAATCTTAATAGGAGGAAATGACTGGAGGTGGCACTCAGGGCTCTGGGCTGGTGATGAGGTGGGGATTGGGCACAGCTTGGATTTGATGGGCTTGGAGGGATTTTCCAACCTAAATAATTCTGGGATTCCATGAAAAATAAATTCTATTGATGCAACTTGATATCAAGCACCTGCCTGAGGGAGGGTCCCCTCCAGCAACACTTCTCTTTAAAAAGAAAATGTGGCAGTTTTAACTCACCACGAGGCTCAGACTAAAATTAAACAAAATCTAGTCCTGAGCAGTAATTCTGCCTGTTTCTAGATTCTTGCAGCTAAAAGAAACCTTTGAAAGAAACTTATTTTCTGAGAGTTGCACTAACTGAAAACTCCTTCAGAGAATCTCAGCATTCAGACTGGAACTTCAAAAATGTCCTTCAATTCCCATCTCTTTCTCTCAATGATCCACTTTAGTATCTGGGTAAAATGGTTCTTTTTAATTACTGGATTTACTAATTATGTAGAAATTCATGGAGCATCTGAATGCCATTCAGGCTACTGATTCTGACAGTACTGCACTGAGTTTCAGAAGTGTCAGTATCCTCATCTTAGTTATGGATACCTAAGGAACAATACAAAGGGCACAGAGAAAGGGGGAGAAGGAATTAGGACCAGGACTCCTAAATCCTGTATTATTTTATCTACATCCTCTTCCTTTCTCTCTCCTTTTTAGTCTTCTATTGCCCCATAAGCAGAACATATTTATTTTAGATTAGAATATTTACCTTACCTATTCACAATATCCATATAAGAAATTAATAAACACAGCAATGCATGAAATATTTTATTCAAGCCTCAAAAAGAAGAGCCACTAGAGGAAGAAAACCCATGAAAAACCTCTTCAGATTAATGATTTAGAGATCAGTTCCAGCTCATGGCTTTTATTTCCAGTGAGGGGTGGTTTGCCCCAGCAAAAAAATGTTCCAAGAGCTCCAGAAGAAAATTCTATAAAAGAACTTCCTGAAAAACTGTGGAGTTTGAAAAAACATTAAATGCAGACACAGTTTGACAGGCCAATGGGGTCTAAGGAGGTGATGATTTTCACTGACAGTGTTACACAGGAGTTACAAACATTGGCTAGCAAGTTGAAAAGTGATTTTTGTGTGGTTTTGGTGCCACAGAGGATTTACTCACATCGCTGATCCTGTCCTTGACCTTGCGCACGTGCAGCAGCATCGGCGTGTCCTGGATGGTGGTGTAGCCCTTGGGCTTGGCTTTGTTGTATTCCAACTTGTAAATGATCTGAAGGGACAAATTTGGGGTTGGATTATTTCTTGGAGTCCTTGGTGTCAGCTGGAAATTCCCTGGGTGGGGATTGTCCCACTCCAAAGGACCCACACTTACGTCACTGATCTGTTTGTTGACCTTCGTGGTCCGTAAATATTCCGGAGTATCCAGAACCGTGGTGTATTTGTCTTTCTTCTTCTCATAGTCCTTCTTGTACTGAATCTGGAGATGGGGAAAGGCTCTCAGTTAATCACACAGAGCAGGACAAAACCTCTTCCAGAGGTGGGATTATATCCATGGATAAAATGGCAAAACCCTCCCACAAAGCCAAAGAAAGCAGAACATGCACCGTGAGCTGAATTGCAAACTCCTTCCTTGCCTAAGAGGCAGCCTATTTGTTTGTCTGATTCATTTTATGGTTATTTCAAGTTAAAATCTCCAGGATTTAGCTAAAAAAAAAATCAATTTTGGCAGAGCAGTGACTTTTAAATTTCATAATGGACAGTATCTCATTTTTAAATATTTATCATATTCAGTTGAAACTTGGACTTGGTGATTTTGGAGGTCTTTTCCAACCTTAATGATCCTGAGATCAGAATGAAGAGAAATGTAAATCATCTTCCACAGCAGAAGGTAAAAAAATTACCAAATACATCACCATGCCAGGACTTTTTAAAGGCTTTGGCAGCAGGATTTGTGCTTGGTAATGATTTTCTTAAAGATCACCTTGCCCTGCTCAGGTTTCTAAACCTGTTTTCACAGAGTTCAGTGAGAACAGGCAGCTCACCAAGAATGGGAATTCACTGTAGGCAGCCTCAAGGCAGCTGGAAAAGGTTAAAGATATTTTTTAAAAAAGAATTTTCATGCTCTACCCTTTATCAGAAAATAAAACCATGCATTTGAAATGGGACTGTGACAGACAAAATATGAAAAATGATGAACAAATAATGATGACACGAAGTGAACTCGGGGGGCCATGCAGGTCAGACATTTCTTTTTTGAATTCAAACATACTCGAAGTTACCTGCAAGGAGTTTTTAATGAAAGAATAGAAATCCACAGAAAAATGGAACAAAAATGTCTGAAAGACCTTCAGTAATTTATTACTGAAGAATGTCACTACTGGCACGGGCAATAACAAAGAATTACAATTCCCTCTCACAGAATTGTTTTCTACTGTTGCATTTCCAGTCCATCATTTATAGGCCAGTTCCTGATGAAGAATCATTTTTCCAGCTGCAGAGGGTGAGGTTACTGCCAGCAGCTGTGATTTCAGAGCAGAAATAACTGTTCTGTGTCTGACACCATTCTGGGCAGAGTGGGAGATAAATGTTGGAATCTCCTTGGCAAATCCATCATGTTCTTCCTGAATTAAGGAACTGGGGTTAGCAAAGGTGGCCAGGCCAAGAAATGGTGTCAGAATGAGAACTGGGTTAGGGAAATACCAGGAAGAGCTAACATCCAATATCTGAAATGTATGGGAAATTGCTGTTTTATACAAACATGTGAAACACACAGCAATTATTTATAATGAAAGGAGAAAATGGGGACAAGCTCAGCCTGAGCTGAGCGACGTCCACGTGACAGCAAATATTGTTTCAGATATTCTGTTTTATTTTATCACAGCCAGCATGAAGCACAGTGAGGAAGCTCTGGGGTGTGAAATCCATGGAAATCCAGGGAGCAGTAAATATGCCAAGTCCAAGCAGCCACAGTGGGTATCTAAGGTGTCCTAGAGCAGCAGCTCTGCAGATTACCTGGCTCCACAGGTATGTGTTGTAGAGTGCTGTCAGCATATCTGGCCTCAGAATTTCATTGCATCCGTGCTGCAGGAGCATCTTGGCAAAGGCTTTATAGCTTTTCTGTCCATGCAAATGGCAACCAAGGACAAGAGAGACCCATGAACAACATGAACAATGACACAGCTCTAGATCCCAGGCACTTGGAGAGTGGAGAGATTTAGGCAAGGTGCTGTATGTATTCATCCACATGTGCATACAATTTACATCTGGATAATTAGCACTGTCAAGAGTCAATATTAAAAAAATTGCCTACTCTCACATTAAGATTATGGATTTTTGGGGGGAGATGAGAGTAAATTAGAGATGAAGGCAAATAAGTCCCTGTTGCTTTATCTAGAAATGATTTGAAAAGAGAGGTAATAAAAAATAAATGCTTGATTCTGCACTTTTTAAAACCTCCCCAGTGGCTTCAGGAGGGATGGGATTCCTGATGTCCACTGATGCACAGTCATGGAAGTACATACAGGACAGATGTACAGAGCAGCTCACACAAAAAGTGACTCCTTTTTGGGTGGCAGGATGGAGATTGTGTGAGAGAGTGAAGAAACGTGACAACACCACAGGGCTGTGATACTGCTGGGTGTGAACGTGGCACACAGAGACTGGAGAGAGTTTTGGGCTGCTCCAGGTGCTCCCACAGTACCTGACTGCTCAGAGTGCTGCCCCACTTGGCCAGCAGATTCCTGGGATCATCCACAATAACGCTGTACCTATCTTTGAGCTTCTCATAGGCAGCTTTATATAATTTCTGCTCAGAATAGCATAATACAGTGTAACAGGAGAGAGTTAAGATACAGACAGAGCACTGTTAGCACCTCTTTACAGGCTGGGGTTGAAGTTCATGTCCAAAAGAGAAAAATACATTAAAAATACATGGAAAAGGAGAAGGAGAAGGAGAAGGAGAAGGAGAAGGAGAAGGAGAAGGAGAAGGAGAAGGAGAAGGAGAAGGAGAAGGAGAAGGAGGAAAGGGAAAAGAAAAGATTTCCAAATGCTAAATGCATTTCTAAACTGCCTCTGGAAGGCCTACAATTTAAGGTTGTCTATATTCCATCCCTTCAACAAGCAATTTTATGACTGATTTTCTTCATGAAAAGTAACTGCAGAAGCAACTCTGTATTGCAGATTCCTGATCTGAGTTCAAAGAGAACACAACAAGATGTTATTAAAAACATCACTTATATAACAGAAGATATTTAGGCAAGTTCATTTCAATATATGGAACTCCCATTGATACAATTTTACCCATTTATGTTTCTGATATTATTTTTTTCCTTATTTGCTCTATGAACAATAAAAAGACTGAACAATCTTCATAAAAATTCTGGTGTTTGTTGTGAAACAGCTTTTCTTACCTAGAACAGGTAATTCAGTAATAAACTTACTGACAGGAAATGATATAACATAATGGCTGGTGAAATAGAAATATCAAGATATAAATCTAAATATCTGCTTCTTTGATGGAAAGCATCAGATTTTGATTTGCTTTTCCAACTCTAAGCTGATGGGAATCACCCTGAACATGGTGTTTTCCATGGAATTTGTCCTAGGGGTGTAGAGCACTAATCCTACAAACTCCAGGAGTGGTTTGAATTTTAAACCCAGGGGTGTTCATTAATTATTAGGTTGTGCCAATTGTTTCTTTAGCACTAAATGAGGAAAATTTTTTAAAAAAAGTCAGTTGTAGAGTGGAAAAATTCCAAGCAGAATCACTGAAATTAAACGAGCTGTGGTAACTTCAGACATAAAACTGTCCTCCTAATACCAGTAAAGATTTTATCAATGTTTTAGGAAAGCAAAAGGAATTCTCTCTACACCTTTTTCAGATGGAAACCAGCACTCAGAGTTACTACACCAGCAGCATTATTTAAGTCAGGAAAGGAGAAGTTCCTTTGCCATGAAAAATTAATGAACAGGGGTGGGGATTTCACTTTCTAGGCTCTGCAAGCCTGTTCTGTCCTAACACTCAGAAAAACAACAGCCTTGTCTTTCATGACTTTAGGCTGATCTTCAGGCATCTTTAAGCCTGAATATAAGGAAGGACAACCTTCAACTCTGTATTTACTCACAGACCAACTACTTAAGCCTGAGACTACAGAAATCTTTGCTTACCCCATCCAGCAGCTGAGTTGCATATTTAAAATGCTCATTGATTGGAGAGTCAGCCACGTACTTGAAGTGGGACTTGGTCTTCTCAAAATCCTCCTTGTACTTACACTGCAGCAAAAGAAAACCAGACACACAAAACCCAGCCCATGTTAATCCAAAGAAGGGTAAGGCAATGAAAATGTGATTTTAGAGACAACCTGTGGCAAAATCATGGTGGAATCGTTGCATTTGTGAGTTTAACTTTGCTGACAACAACAAATTGTTGTAAATGTACAGCAAATGTCAAAAAAACCATTCAGCAACAATTCAGAGTGTTTCACTCACCCCACTGTAGAGCACTTTATTCTTCTCTGCCAGGACAAAACTTGGAGTGTCCCAGGCATAACAGCCAGTGCCTTTGAGCCATTCCAGGTCTTCCTTGTATTTAACCTTTAGAAAAGAAGTAAAAAGACTCAGTTTTAAGCAGATAATCAGTGCTGAAATGAACCTCAGCACAAGGTGTGGCAAACAGAGTTGCAGCCATGATAAAATAAATTGGTTTCTCATGTTTTTTGATGGACTCAGTTTATTCACACACCTGATCTATCATTAGCTATTGGGGCTCCTGTGTGAATTAAAAATGATCTAGTACAGTTAAGGGGTTATTGTGCAAGAATAGAAATGTACAATTAAAGGTTGTTACAGGGTTAAATAAATCTGAGCAAATACAACTGAAATTAATTAGGATTGTCTGTTAATTTGACAAAGGGATGTGCTGCAATTTTAGCCATCAGATTCTCTCTGTCAGTCCCCAGATCTGCCAGGGCAGAGTGTAAATCACTGGAAATTTTCACCTCCTTTCCCTTTGTTGAGAAGGAAGGTTTGGGTTTCATTTTGGAAACCACTTTGAACTTTCAGCCTGTCCCATTGATGCCATGATGCTTTTTGCTTTTATATATCCCCCTCTATATACTCTTTTATAGAACTTTTATCTGTNTTCCCTCTAACTGTGTTTGGTTCTTGATTTTAAGCCCAAGAAAAGGCATCACCATGCAGGAGCTGTTTGAACTCACATCACTGATGGCATCCGTGACCAGGCGGTGATGGAAGTGCTCAGGCCGGTCTGGGATGGATCTCCAGATTCCCAGCTGGCTCATGTAATTCTCCTTATATTTGATCTACAGAGAAAATGGAAGAATTAAGTAAAACAATTCAACAGAACACTCCAGACCACACAAAAGTTCCATTTTTTTTTTTCCTGGAACATCAGAACTAAAGGAGTGGAAATGAGATTAATTTGTAACATCAACAGCAATCAATATTCCAGAGAAGGAAAGAAATCAACACCAATAGTGCTGATATTTCCCTAATTATTTGACATATTTAAATGGAACAAAAGGATGAATGGCCTATTTTGGGTTATTAAGTGGCAAACACTAATTAGGAATGAAGATGTTGTACATACACTGCTGATGTCATCAGTGACCTTCCTGTGATAGACAATGTCCAGAGCATCCTTCACTGTGTGGTACTTGCCCTTGGTGTTCTCAAAGGTTTCTTTGTAGCGCAGCTGGGAAGCAAATAACACACAAAAGAAGGGATTAATTTGCCAGGAATTGTTTCAGGTAAATTCCTCACTTCTCAGGAATGATATCCACGGATGTGCTGCTGCCTGACATCCCAAAGTAAGCCCTGAGGAATTTTAAGAGGCTGCAATTGCCTACAATCAGTTGTAATTTCATTGAGATTCGTGGTGAGAATTACAGAAAATTTCACCCAATTCCCTTTCAGACTGAGGAAAAAACATCCCTGCATCACAGGACTGCTCTGTAGAATAGCACAAGTGCCACTTCTGGCATAAAAAACTACTTATCCCTTCTTCTGGCATAAAAAACTACTTATCCCTTCTTCCCTGTCCTCATCTAGAAGCAAGCAGGAACATCCTCCCAGTCTGTGGAGAAAGACTTTCTCAGAGGAGAAATTCCCATGTACAGAAGAGCTGGGATGTTCCTTTGAAGCATTTAAAAATCACTCTTAGAGTAGTAAGACTAAATAAACCCTAGACCAAACACCAGCCCTGCACATGTCCTTTCACATCCTGCTGGTTCTGAAATACAAGGCAAAGCTCTCACAAATGAGCATTTTTAAATTGCCTTAAATCACAAATAACTACTCCACACTTGAAAAAATCAATTTCACCTTAACAACCTCCTGTGCAGCAGCTCAAGGGAATTTTTCTCTCTAATCTACTTCTGAATTAAAGAATGAACACATTCTCACTGACAGGGCAGTTTAGTTCTAACACAAAACTGAGATGAAAAAGCTGATAAAAGTTATTCTATCCTGGCCCCAGCATCAATCACTTCACTCCAGTCTGCTCTGTTTGGAGACCTGATGTGCAAGCAAATTACTTTAAATCTATTTTTGCTTTGTTGTAAGACCACACTTCAGTGCAATGGGAAATGAAAATGAATTATAATAATTGGGGAAAAAACCCAAAAAGCACCAAACCTTGCAGTGCAATCAATCAAAACTTTATAATGTCCCTAATTTCAAATGGAAATGGACATGCAGATTTTTGTGACCCACACTGAGATATTCTATGCTTTTTGCATGTTTGCTCCCCACTGATGTTTTTCCTGTTATTTCCATAGAGAACCCAAGGAAAAGCAGCAGTGGGAGTGCTCCTGGAGTACTCACATCACTGGCATTCAGGTAGGCTCTCTTGGCTCTGATCAGCACTGGGGTGTCAGGGACAGGGGTGTATTTGTCCTTCATCTTCTCATACTGGGTTTTGTACTTTTTCTGAGAGAGACAGCAAAAGGGAAGAGTGATAATTGCAATTTTAGAAGCATTTGCCAACCTGCAAAAAAGCTGATCTTATAAAATACTGAACCATATTTTCAGAATGTTTTATTTTACCAGAACTTACAAAGGAAATGTGGAATTTAAGTATAAGAGAAAAAAATAAATGAAGGCTAAACAGATTTGAGCCTTGAAATTACCACTAAAATTAGAAATAAAACTTCTAAAGAGTTCAGCATAGTGGTAACAAATCAAAAAACCAAGAGTTTACCTCACTGATCATGTCCTTGACATTCCTGGCATGTGTAAAGGCTTGAGTCTGACCATCAGCATGATGGTGGGGTCTCTCTTTGGTGGCAAGTTCCACGTACAAGTACTGCAGCAAGAAGAAAATAATCAAAAAAAACCCACACTTCAACTAAATTCTCCCTAATGTCTCTGAAAAACAGCTGTAAATTCACAATATACACATAACCACTGATGTTTTAAAGAATTCTACATTGCTTTGAAATGGCCTGGAAAGCTTTTGCTGCACTTTAACAATATATTAAGAAGGATCCCCTGACTGAATTTTGTATCAGCACAAAATTTTCACCTGGCTCTGTATTTTTTGTCCTGTCTTGGCTCTCAGGAAGTCAGGTGTATCAAGGACAGAAGTGTATTTTGTCTTCAGCTCGTTGCCTGCAGCTCTGTAAACCAGCTGGAAAAAGACAGGTCCAGCAATTATTTCTTCTGCTATTATTTAGAAGCTGCACAGTCACAGCTTTGCAATTACAACTTCTCATCTATTTCACAAAAAAGCACAGGGAGGGGTTAATTACAGCTACAAAATTGGGCAGAAATAACAGAATTTACCTCGCTCAGATGGGTTTTTAGCTCCTGCACTGCTCTATATCCAGGGGTATCCAACACCACACTGACTTTAGGCCACATTTTCTTGGCAGTACTTGTGTAGATATAATTAGACTGGAAAGGAAAAGCAATAAAGGAAATTTTATAGTGCAGCCCAACAGCGCTTTGAAACAACTGATTGGCTGCATGGCACAAAATTCTCTCATTCTTTGCTCATTTTCATGTGTTTCACTTCCTGCATGACCAGAAATAAATCCATGGTTGTCACACTCAATTCCCAGAGGAAAAGCCTTACCCAGAGCTTGCGGAGGTCACGAGCACGGACCATGTCAGGAGTGTCATACAGGAAACAGCCCAAGCCCTTCAACCACCTCAGGTCCTCTTTGTATTTATTCTACAAGAGACATCAAAATCAGCAGTCAACTTTTGGGATCATTTCAATCATCAGTCCTCAAACACAGTGAGAAAGCATTTTTTTGTTACAGAATAGGATGGAAATGACAGAACCCCAATGCCACCCCCAGTACAGATGTTTTGGGATGAGCAGCAGCTGCTTACATCACTGGTGATGTCCCCAACGTAGCGACAGTGCAGCACTTGAGGGGTGTAGGGCAGGGAGATCAGGTGGCCCTGCATCTTGAAGAAATCTGACTTGTAGATCAGCTGGAAAGACAGAACAAAACAGCATTTCACATGTTTGGTCAGGGAATAATCCGAGTTTCTTCTGTTGTTGTGTTAGGAGGGCACCTACATCACTGACAGCCTCCTGGGTGGCTCTGACTTGGCGGATTTCGGGCGTGTCGGGGGTGGTGTGGATCTTGTCCTTGTTCTTGTGGTACGTTGCCCTGTAGAGCCTCTGTCACAAGAGACAACATTCTGCATTTTAACATTGTTTAAAACACTTTAAAACCCTGAAATGGCAAAGCAGCTCAGCACAGTGTAAGCACTTCTTAGATAAATTACTATTTTCTACCCAGGTGAAGACTTTCCATTATTGTTTTCAACAGGAGAATCTCAGACTCTACTCCTAAAAACATGTAAATACAAATGTTTAATTCTCAGCCCACTAGAGCCCATGATGAAAGAAGTGAGTAAATATATCTAGAACCTAAAAATATTGCAACCCAATTTTACACAGATACAAGAATTTCTATTCAACTTTAATCACAGCTAAAAAAATTAGGCTGCAATTTTATATTATAGTAACAGTTTTAGCCTGGACCAATGATCTCTCACCATTCTTGAGGGATATTTCTCTAAATAAATTTTTGTTCTTAGAAGCCTCACAGAAGAGGGATCCTACAACTTCCCAGTCAATGTACTCTCCCTGGGCATATTTTGGGCACTGCAAATACAGCTGAAAGCAAATACATATATTTACTGTACCTCATTAATGACTTGATTGACCTTCCTCACATTTTCAAAGCCAACATCTTTAGGTCCCAGAGTGTAGCCCTTGGCTTTCATGTGTTCATAGGCTTCTTTATATTTCAGCTACAAAAAGTACAAAACCACAGAGAAACTACATTTGATAATCATTCCTCTTACACTGCACTTCTGACAGCAATTTATGCTCTAGAAAGAGACAGATTTTTAGAGATGAACAAGTGAGATGTAGCTGCATCAGAGTTAAATACACTACACATCACAATTATTTCTATCTTTATCATATGGCCCAAAATTAATAATATAATAAATTTCTCTTGCCTCTAATAAGGTATTTGCATATTGCTAAGGAAATTTGTATTTTGACAGTAAAGGCCCAAGCTGAGAGTCCCTTATCTGGGACTGCTGATCATTCCCATGGTGTAGAAGGATTTAGTCCCTGACTTACATCACTGCCAATGTACTGGACATGTTTGGCATGCTGGAAGTTGGGAGTGTCCGTGGGAAGGCTGTATCCAGTGGGCAGAGCATTCACACCAGCCCAGCGATACAAATTCTGCAAGAGGAGAGAGAAAGACTTTGTGCAACTCTGAGCAACATTTGAGGGGAAAAACCCCCAATCTCAGAAAACTCTCGATTGCAACTGGCAAAAGATTTTCCCAATGTCTGGAGGAAAAAATGCATTAAAATGCATTTTTATAGCTTGAATGAGGATATTTTCCCACTTTCATTTTAGAGCAGTAACATGCAGCTTCACCTGAAAAGTTAAAACCAGACAATTTGGGTTTTGAGTACCACAAACTCTGAGGAGCCCAAAGTTTTGTACTTACCTCACTCTGTATTTTGTTTGCATTATATGCCCTCTCCAAATCCACTGTTTTATCAGTAGGGATCATCTTGCCTTTGACATTCTGCCTGTAATCACCACGGTAGACAGCCTGGGAAAGAGAAAAAGTCAAAATTGTCATGTTCTCCCACAGTGTGTTTTGGCTGCACACAGTGGGAATGGCTCCTAAAAAAACTGGATTAAAGTTTTTTGGCTTCAGGCAATTAATGATTTCAGTGATTGTGTCTACAATGAGGTGTAGATAACCAATAATGATTACAATTAAATTATTAAAAACATATTAAAAGTCCCATTTCTAAAGCTGGTAAGGCAACAGCATGTGGAATATTGGCTGGAAGGTGAGACAAACACTTACTTCACTTAAATTCAAGGCACTGAGCACATTCTGGACATAGACAGGAGTGTCTGTGACCACAGTGAAGTCCTTCTTCATTTTTTCTGCCTTAGATTTGTACTTAATCTGCAGAGAGAAATAAAAAAGCTGTAATTACTAAAGCTACTCATTGCTAATTTCATTTATTGTATTATCATATTTACTATACTTACTATTTATTTCATCACTAAGTTATTTTATTCTTATTATTCTGCACAGAAAGAATATTGAAACTATGGCCAGTTATTTAATGAATCCTTCAATCAAGAAGGATAAATAACATTTTTCAGATTACACCTGGAGCAGAATACAGCCACAGTGGAGTGAAAAAGGAGACTAAGGAGCAAAGCCAGAGTTCTCCACTCACGTCACTGCGAAGGTCGTAGGCTTGCTTGGCATGGAGGATCTCAGGAGTGTCCCAAACAAAGCAGCCAATGCCTTTCAGCCAGTTCAGGTCATCCTTGTAGATGACCTAAGGAATCAAAGAAGGAACCTGTAAGAATTCCATTAGGATCTAATCCCTTACTTCTAAATCACTCTGAAACACGCTGTCAAATGATGGCAAGGAGGGTTTCTACCATTTAGACTTTTTTTTGTTTAAGAAAATCAAAACAATTCCCTTTAGAATTGAAATAATTTTTTGTTCATTGCTTCATTTCAGCCAAAAATTTAAAATCAGATTATTTTTTTAAAAAAAACCTATCTGCACATCCTACTGGGCACTGACTTACTGCCAGATCCTACTCCTGGGCTGACCTACACAAGGCAAGTGTGCAGAAGCTTTGTCCAGCCAGGATTTCCTCAGACTCCCAAAGTTTCCACACCTCATGCAACCAAATAAAGGACAATTTACAGACAGGGATGGCTGCATGGGTAGAACTGTAATGTTCTGACCCAAATGCCTGCACTAGTAACACTGAAATTATTGAAATTGTTACACAGAGAGATTGTGGCCTCCCCACCCTGGGAGTGTCCAAGCTCAGGTTGGCTGGGGCTTGGAGCAACCTGGGATAGTGGGAGGTGTCCCTGCCCATGGCAGGGGGTGGATGAGATGAGCTTTAAGGTCCTTTCCAACCCAAACCATTCTGGGATTTTCTGATTCTGTTCAACTAAGCCCCATCTCAACTATGCATTTATCGCCAAGCGTTACAAAAACACAACACAACGAAGCCAAGTGGCAACTTCAGAGCGCTCCTGCGAAATTTTTGCTCAATTCTTTCCTCTAACAGAGCATAAATGAAGGGATGAGCTCAAAAGTGAGCCAGGAACAGGTGATTTGTGGACTTACATCACTGACTTGGTCGGTGACTTTTCTCACGTGGGTGTTGACCTGCAGGTCTGGCAGACAGATCCACTCGTGGAGCCGCGTGCGATAATCGACCTCGCTGATCTTCTTCTGGGCATCCTTGGCTGAAATGATGTCCACCATGTCTGGGATAATGTGGACCTTGGCTTTGGTCTTCTCATAGGCTTCTTTGTACAGACGCTGTGGGGTTCAAGCATAAATTGTTGATCAATCTGGAGGAAATCATTGCTGTTTTCATGGGATGTCAGTGGGAGGGTGATCGCTGTGGCCATGATTGAAATTTTCATCTGGCCTGCCCTAAAAATAATTTGCAGAACCTCAGCAAGGGAGGTGAAATATGATTTGTTCAATTTTCTTTGTGCTGATGGGTTAAAAGGAGGCAGGTGATGATTTTACCCATATTACACTAAAGGTTTGGCCATGCAGGCAATGCCATAATTGAATTCAAACTTAAATTTACGATTGTATGCTAGAACTGAGCAAATACTGAACCCTGCCAAATGCACATGGAAATGTTGGATGCCTGGATCAAGGCATGTGGGTTCTTTGAGTGGCTGCTTCTGAGATAAGCATGGCTTTATCAGGAAAACCCATATCCAGAACCAGCACTTACATCGATGTTGAGCTTCCCAACCCTGAGGCACCTTTCGGTATTGGGATCATCCTCCACACCTCTGGGGAGGGTGTACAGGGCTTTGAACTTGTCATACTCCTCACGGTATTTGACCTGAGCAGAAGCAAAGAAATACAACAATTAACTGACTCCAATGAGTCAATTATGGCTTTGAAACAAAATTCACCATCATTAAGCAAAAAAGTTGAGTCCAACGAGTAGAGAAAGGCTTTAAAGCAGGATTTTGGGTTTCTGTTTTGTCTTAAAGGGTAAAGAAAGCTCATCATAACAGTCAGGTTGTAGGAATAACAGCTGACTAGAGGATTTTAAAAATAAACAGATGTAGAGTAAGGTATTTATTTATTGTTCCAGCTCTTTATTTAAAGAGATCTGTGGGGTGGTCACTCTTAATTCCAAGTTTAGTAAAGCATTACTATTCTTAGTAAGTATTATTTAAAGATTTTTGGTGTTTTTCTGACCTGGATGCTCATGAAATTTAGACTAGAAAAACCCTAATATTTTCTGTTTGGATTACTATAAAAATTGACTTTTTTTCCATGACAAGAAGCCACAAAGGACTGTTACCCAAATGATTATCAGAGAAAAATTATTATCTACAGATATATTATGTCCCAAATAAAAAGGGTAGATAAATTAAAGTTTAAAAAATATTTGTATCTATAGTAGAAGCAAGGCATGAAGGATTTAATTGTTAGAATTGATGATCTGATTAAAAAAAAAATAAATTATTTAATTCACTTACAATGCTTGCATTGTGCTTCAGTTCTTTGGCACGTGCCAAGGCTACAGAATCTGAGGGTATTGCATAGCTGGTGGCCTTCACTTTATCCCAGGCTTTCTTGTAGAGATTCTGTGGGGAAATAGAAAGTCTTTGTGAGTGGAAAAATGATTCTCCTAAATAATAACCAACAACCCATAGAAATTAAAAGCCCTTTTGCTTTTATTTAGACACCACACAGTAAAGTATTGTAAACAAGACATTAAGTAATACTTAATATCAAGTGCCTGTAAAGGGTGATAAAAATGCTTTCTAACTATTCATGTCTGTTCTCACACGAGGTTTTAATTTTGTTCAGGTGTAATTTTATTCAGGGAATCCATTTATTAATCCAGGTGTTTTGCCAAGACTACAGTTGGAAAACATGGCCCTTGCCTGAAATACATCTCCCCCAAGCTCAGGTAGTGCAGAGGGCCAGCACTGGCTTTGATAAGTTCCTTGTTTGGATGTTTGTCTTCAAACAGAGTGAACAAACAAAATAGAACAAAAAACCCACATTAAAGGTCCTGAAGAGAAAAAAACCTGTGTATAAACACTTACATCACTGTAGAGGTGTTTCAAACTATGAACTCTTTCTGAATCCACCGTGTCAGTCACAGTTGTGTATTTGTCCTTAGTTTTATGGAATTCCTCCTTGTATTTCACCTGGAAGATGAAAGCTGGGTTTAGTGAATTGTTCCAATGCTCAGAAGGACAATCCTGAGTAGAAAAGGTGGGGATTCACCTCACTGGCATTGGCAGCACTTTGCAGAGCAGTCACATAGACAGGGGTGTCTGTAACCACACTGAAGTTCTGGAAGTTCTCCTTCCCTGCTGAGGTGTATTTTATCTAAGGAAACAAAACCAACAAAACACTCATTAGTGCTGAAAATCACCTGGAAATCCCCTACCAGCTTCCTTTAAAATCACATCTGGACAACTGAAATCGAGGATTACAGCTCAGTTAAGATCAACTCTAAAAGTGACAGATCATAAAACAGAAATATTTAATATACAGCCAGGATGAACTAAGGAATAATGAAATTAAAAACCACAGTTGTCTTTCCATTCTCCTAAGTTTTCTCCTCCTCCAATAACACAAGTGATGTGTCTACAGAAGCAACTCAAAGATTGTATTATCACAGTTTGAACAAAGTATTTCTGATGTAACAGGAATTACTTCATTCTGCTCTGAACTAGGACATGTCAACCTAAATGGAAAAAAAATATATAAACATTTATTTATTTAAGGAAAACTTACCTGGCTCTGGAGGTCATAGGATTTCTTAGCCTGTAGGATTTGTGGAGTATCCCAGACATAACATCCAAGTCCCTTCAGCCAATTTAAGTCATCTTTATACACAGCCTACATGGAAATGAACAGAACATTAAGTTAGGAAGAAATTCGCCTTCTGCCAATCAAACCAAGGAATTCTGCATATTAATTAGCCAGGCAATTAACACACACACAGATTTTATTGGGAAGGTTGGTTGGCCCAAGCTGAGACACCACTGACTGCAGAATATGAGCACCATTCTCTCAGCTGTGGGCTGATACAACCCCAACAAACAAAGGGAATTCTTTTCCAGACCCACTGGATGCAGAAGGATGCAGGATGCTGTCCTGGCCCCTGTGCTGATTCCAGCATTCCCAACCACAATAGATAAGGATCACTGCAGTGATTGCTACTAAGAATCTAAAGCCATGGTTATTAATTTCATATTTAAATATTATGGAAGATATTTGAAAGTTTTTAATATTTAAATAACTTGCAAAAAATGAAGGGAAATGCTGTTATTATGTCAAACAAATGAATTCAGTAAGTTCACATAAATTCAAGAAGGGTTTAGACAATGACCTCAGGCTCCTGGTGGGATTTTTGGGGTGTCCTGTGCAGGGCCAGGAGTTGGACTGCATGACCCTGACGGGTCCCTTCCATCCCAGCCCTATTCCATGGTTTTAAATAAAAGATAAACATACATCACTCAGAATCTCCTGGGCTCTCCTGGCATGAATAACATCATGTTCTTCAGGTGAACAGTTCCACTGATGGAAATAAGTGCGGTATTCCAGATCACTGAGGATGTACTGGCACTTCTTGGCCAGGACATGATTCATCATGTCAGCTGGAATATGGACATTTTTCTTGGTGTCTTCATAATTCTTTCTGTAGGCCAGCTGAAAAGCAAAGATTGGGGAAAAGGTGAGAGGAAATAACAGTGATTTTCTGTAAAACTTTGGATTTTGGACTAAAAGGTGACAGCATAATCTGAGATATGTTTCCTGGATTTAGTAGCTAAACTCCCATGGGATTCAACAGGATGAAATTTTAACTTGGATATTAATAACCTTTTATTCTGATGAGGTTCTAGAAGGACAAGAATTACCTTTCACTAGCTGGTGAGAAACCTAACAAGTCTTCAGGATTAAAAAAGTCATGCTCCAAACATGGTTTTGATCTAATTAAAGACAGAATATTTGGGATTACACTGATTTTATGCCCTGCATGACATGTTGTATGTGCAGTGCTGAGAACAGCAACACACCAAATGTGCATTTACTTTTTCAGTTCTTAAATTCCTATTTCTACTCAAAATCCACCCTTTTATTTGTAAAGGAAATGAATCCCACGTGGTATTTTTTTACTGCTCAGATCCTTACGCTGGAACAGAAAAAGGGGGTTTTTTTCCTTATTTTAATATTTCTAATAGCTAAAATAATCATTTCTCAATCTCATAAATAATTTAAAATTCAATTATTCAACCCACATATAAAATAAGCATTCAGGAAACATAAGGATGTTGAAATCATTTTTACTGATATTACTGTGGATCGATGTTAAGGTTGGACTTGATCTTGGAAGTCTTTTCCAACCTTCATGATCTTGAGATTCTACAGTTCTATCAAGCTTTGCATTATTTATGTTTAAGTAATGAAATAGTGAATTTCATCAGTGAAATAAAGCAAATGGAAAATATTCCAGAAATACTCATTCCCTCCTTACCGCGCTCCTCATTTTCTGGAATTCCAGGGAGTGAATGACACCGGGGAAATCACCAATATCCTTCCCAGCCAGGTAATGGCCTTTCAGCTTCTCAAAGATCTCCTTATATTTAAGCTGGAAAATATTCATGTGGAAATTTTAAGCATAGGGATGCTTAAAATTAGGGGGGAAAAAGGGGAAAGAATGGGCAGTCCCTCCTGACCTCACTGTTGATGTGGTTTGCATGTTTGGCTCCCACAAGTGGGATGTATTTCTCATCCAGAGTGTATCCAATGGGCTTGCTCAGCTCCCAAGCCTTCTTGTAGTGTTTCTAGACAAACAAAGCACATAGAGGTTTTGATGAAAAAATCAGTTATGCTTCCCAAAAAAAACCTGACTCTGCCATTTATACACACATGGGATATGACATGGAATACAGAATAATTTACAGAGTGGCTCCCAATAAATTAAGTGGAGAATGTTCACTTTGAACAGTCACTCAGTGTGAGGCAAACAGGACAAGTGTTCACTTCAGGAAGCTACCTGAGCACAAATCTGAGCTGATTTCTGCTTTCTTTATTACATTTATACCAGAAGAGTAATAAAAATATCCAAAATATAGATATGAACTCTGGTTTAAAATTGAATTGATAATTTTATAGATACATGATCAAAATTGCAAAAAAATCTTCAAGTAAAATTGGTGTTGATTATAGAAATATTAACTGTCAGTGGCACTTTCCTAGTATTTATTTTGTTAAATATTAAATACATTCACCTTCAGACTAGATTATGAAGTGCTTACTCATATTTAATATACCACTTATATATTTAAAAAATAGAGGTTTCTCATTAAAATTAGTGAAACAACTCAAAAGTAACTGCTTAATCATGTAAATCATGTACAGTTTTCCTTTCTTATAAAAAAAGTAGATGTAAAATTTATCAGTACTCTCAGAAGATATTATTGGATGGTATTATATTTGGTTTTGTCACACTATTATGACTTCCAAGCACCACACAGCTGTGCTGTGAGGTCAGTTCAATAAGGAAAGAAATCATCCTGATTCCAGTGATCCAAACCAGGAAAAACTGAAGAAAAAAGGGATTAAATCACTTTCCCAGTGCCTCCACTGAGAGTAGAACAGTTCCTCAAGTCCACCCCACATTCTGCTGCTTTCAAAGCAAGGGAATCAGGGCTCAGAACCCAATATTTATGGGATCTCACCTCACTGTGGAGCAAGGACATGTCTTTGGCGTGGTGCAGAGCAGGAGTATCATGAGACCCGATGTATTGGCCTTTCTCCTGGTTAAATGTTTCTTTGTATTTTAGCTACAAAAGAAAACAAACACAGTGTTAACTCCACAGGAGAAATTTATTATTATTATTATTGTTATTATTATTATTATTACTCCATCTATTAGAAGGAGACATTAATTTTCTCTTATATTATCATGCAATAATGTTGTGTAGGACATTCCAGCCGCTGTAGTACACAAGCAAATGTCACCATGTTACCTCAAAATCCACATGGTATTCTTGAAATATTTAAGACACTGCCAGCAAATACACTTTAGCAACACCAGGAACTTCATTAACTGCTGTTCATCAAGAACAGGACTGAGTTTTCAACTACTATAAGAAAAATCTGTGCAAACTCAAAGTCAGGGTTCATTTTTCTTTTACAGAAAAATGTTAAATTATTTGGATACCAATATTGTGTTGTTCATTCACATCACTTCTCACTAAACTTATTTACCCCAGGAAATCCTGTTATTAATGAGGTGTACACACACATATATAAGGCTAAAACTACTATAGTTAGCAGAAGCAATGAAATCATCTACTAATTCTTCTATATGAATTTTTATTTTAAAAAAAGATACATACATCACTCTGATTGACAGAGTTCATCTTTGCCAAAACGATGTCAGGAGTGTCAACCACGCTGGTGTATTTGGAGAAGTTCTCAAGGGCTTCTTTTGTGTATGATCGCTGCAAAGAGGTGAAAAAAATGTCTTAAACAGTGTGTATGAGAAAGAAGTGCTAACTGTGGAACTGCTGAAATATTTTCTCTTACCTTGTTTATCAGCTCTTGTGCATTCTTAACTTTCTTATGCTCCACTGAATCGAGAGGGATCCAACCACAGCCACGAAGCCACTCCAAATCAGCTTTGTAAATGTTCTAAATCAGAAAGACAACCCAAAAGGACAGAAATGATTGAACTCTGGATGGATTATGAACCATGGGCAACATCCTTAGGCCAGACCACGTGGAAATGGCCTCGTAGGGCTGTACCATCACTCACATCACTTTGCAGGTCGTAGGCCTGCCGCGCGTGGATCACGTCGTTCTGGTCAGGAAGGCAGGTCCACTGGTGCAGGTACTGCCTGTAGTCAACGTCACTGACCAAGTTCTGGCACTCCTTTGCTGCCACAACTGACATGGCATCCGATGGCATGTGGATCTTGGACTTGGTTTTGTTGTAGTCTGATTTGTACAGCCTGTCGTTCTGGATCTCGCCCGCGTGCTCGAACCACACCAGCTTGGGGTCATCCCTCATCTTGGCAACTCCCACATAGTGACCTCTCTGCTTGACATATTCAGCTTTGTATTTCAGCTGATGGGAGAGAGGAGAAATACAGAGAAAATCAGCACTGGCTGTATCCACTCTGGTTTTAACCTGAGAGCAGCTTCAGGTTTGTCAGCACAAGGAGCAGATGAGATGGGGAGTTGTCAGACACAGCCTTAGGTTATCGGTACATGACCAGATAAAAACATGATACAAATAGTAATGTTACTTTGTACAGGCCTTCCAGCTCAAAATAGAGCATTTTCTAGTCTAATATATTCCCAATTTTCAGTAAAAGGTATTGTCAACACAAGAGGAAAGACTTGTAAGAAAATATTTTGGCAACAAATCCCATTTTGGCAACAAATTATTTGGGACTGTCTGAAGAGTGGATGCTTGTTTAAGGTATTTACATCCCACTGTTCTGACAAAATGTTTATTCCAAATAAGAGCCATGTAATAATTTCAATATCCATTATGCAAATACTTAAAATGTAAAGTGTGTACTGGCCTAGAGGTTTTGATAGGCCAAAAAGTGAAATCAGAGCCATATATGTTATAATCAAAGTACCACTTCAATTATTTAACACTTACACAATATGGAAGTCCAGCTCAGTTGATTTTGAAAGAATTGTTTCTGGAGAGAGTGACTGGGATAGGGTCAAGCTGACCTTTCAGCACTGAAATCCCCAAACCCCATCATCACAAAGATACCTGAATTGTTTGGAGGACAGCAGAATTCATGGGCCATGAAAAGCCTGGGTGTTACCCCAAATGGAAAGCTTTTAAAGCCTGTTAGTGAATTTTGAAAGCCTTTCACATTTCAGGCTTCCAAGCAGTCACATTCCTAATGAGAAAAATCATTACCTCACTTTGGACATCACTCGAGTGCTTGGCATGAGAGATCTGCACCGTGTCAGGGGGCAGGAGGTAACCAGTGGCTTTTTCTTTCTCCCAACTTTCCTTGTATAAATTCTGTGGAAAATAAAAGTGATGGGGAATTCAACACTACTACAGTGATAACTATTACTGGATATATGTCACTTACATCAAAGTGTAAGGATAACAAATCCTTCCTTCAGGTTGGTATCAATAAGGCAGATTTTCTGAATACCTAAAGAATTAAGGAGCATCCACGTACCTGATTTAGAATTCTGGCTGCCTCTCGGGCCATATCCAGCTGTGGTGTATCTGTGAGAGTGTAATTTGACTTGGCCTCATTCCATTCTTTGTGGTATTTAATCTAGGACACAGAAAGAAATGACTGCCTTGTAGCACCACCACAGAACTGGGCAAACACCATAATTTACGCAGGAAATAATGAACCAACCCCTGAATTTGCAAGGCTATTAGACCTTAAAGGCACATTAAACAGAAATTCACAGAAGTCAAATGTAGCCCAGACACTGAGAGCAAACTTACATCACTGAGAATTTCACTGCAGTTCTTTGCTGTGACATAATCAACTCTGTCAGCCACAGGAGTAAATGGGATAGTTTCAGCTTTTGTGCGGTACTTTCTCTGTACAAGGAAAAAGAAGAACAGATTACCCTGGAATATTTGATGCCTAACACAGCAATACTGAATACATACAGCATAAATAAATAAATACACAGCAATTCTGAATAGATACACAAGACAAAGAAGTTCACATGGAGAAAAACCTCTCCACACACAACGAATGTTGTGAAAACACTACAGTTGTATTTTTCATCTGAAAAAAACCCTGATGTGTTTAACCACTTAAAATACTTTGAGTGACAAATACCCCTGCAGAGAATTTTAGTATTGAAAAGCATTTGGTTACCTCACTCAGGAGATCTCCAGCATACTTGGCGTGCTTGACTCCAAGAGAATCATTTGGCAACCATCCAATTCCCCGCAGCCATTCCAAATCAGATTTATAAACAGCCTGGGAAAACAAAATAGGGTCCATGCTCTTAGCTACAGTTCCCTCTACAATCCAGCAAGATTCATAAATAATAGCATTTACTCCCAGTGGTTAAAAGGGGAGCAGCAATTCCAACATGAGCACTAAATCTGAATTTATCACCCTTCAAGCGTGAGAATTTATAAGCGGCCTGTACTTTACAACTCTAACAAAGAGCAAGGTGAGTTCTCTGAATCCAGGAGAAGATTCCCACTCCTTAGAGCTGCAGCAGAATAAGAAGAGGCAACACAGGACTAAGCTAAGGGGTGTTTTCAGGTGGACTCACATCACTCTGGAGGTCGTAGGCTTGCCTGGCGTGAATGACATCGTTCTGGTCGGGGAGGCAGATCCACTGGTGCAGGTAGTGCCGGTAATCAACGTCGCTCACCAGGGTCTGCCCGTGCTTGGCTGACACGATGGACATCATGTCCACTGGCAGGTGGCACTGGGTCTTCAGCTTGGCAAAGTATTTCTTGTACTCTCGTTCACTCTGAACTTTGGCTACATCCAGGGCAAACTGGATTTTGGAATCTCCCTTTGCGTTCGGCACGCCCACGTAGTGTCCTTTCTGCTTCTCGTGCTCCAGCTTGTATTTGTACTGGGTGAAGAGCAGAGGTCACCATTAGTAACAGCATGGAAGAGCTCTTGGAGCATGTGAGATGCCTCTTTTGGCACTTACATCACTGGCAATCTCTCTAGAAGCCTTGGCTGTCTTGATCGGAATTGCATCTGCTCTCAAATCGTAGCTCATCTTCAACTCATCCCAAGCCCCTTTATAATGTTTCTGAAAAGACAGAGAAAAACATCACACACATGCTGAATGCTCTGGCATTTGCCATTATAAAAACAGGGTTTCCAGACATTTATTTGCTGAAATACCATGGAATTTTTTGAGCATTACTCCTGCTCCTAATCATAAATGCAGCTGCCTCTGAAACATGCAACACCAGTTGTGCAGCCTATAAAGCACGGAAGGGTGTTTGTAAAAGTGTAGAAAATATTTATATGCCTTGGATTCTCATCCATTTCAATAAAATATTCCCTCAGTGGGGCATGATATTAATAATTTTTAAATAGCTGTATGCACATATTAATTTTAAAATGGCTAAATACTTTAAGAATATAGAGTAGAGGGAAGGGAAATGTTGCAAGCCCTGTATGAGGACAGACTTCAATGAGATTCAGAGAGATTCAAAACCTCAGAATGATATAATTCACACACTATTTTAGAGAAAACAGAATGATAAACTTACCTGGCTGTAATTAACAGCATTAGCCTTGGCTAGGGTGATTTCAGGTGTGTCTGGCATGATGTGGATCATAGTCTTGTCCTTTTCCCAGGCTTCTTTGTATTTTGGCTGTTAAAACATTTAATAATATCATCAGAATTATGGAATGTCACGTATCAATAACATAAAATCCCATAAATCTCTCCTCACTTATCATCTCTAAAGAACAAAATGTTTGGAAAAGCATTAAACTTAAAACACCACTGATCAGTTTTATATCTTAGCAGCGAGATTTCTCTTTAGCTTTAGTTTCCAGTGTGGAAGCAGCTCTGAGGAGGTTGGAACGTACAATGCTGAGCTGTTCAGCGTTGGTTTTGGCCAGAACAACATCTGGGGAATCCACAACACTGGTGTATTTCACACTGTCAATGGGAGTCCGATACACGTTGTCACTCAGGAGGTCCTGGGCATTCTTCACCCTCTTAATTTCTGGAGAGTCGTTGGGCAACCAGCCAATTCCACGGAGCCACTCTAGGTCTGACTTATACACAGCCTGGGTGAGATGGTCAGAAAAGGAAAACACTGTTTAAAATTATTGTATTAATTATTTTAAGCTGTGGAAAGCAGATTATGTTTTATAAATCCAGCTAGAGTCAGATTAATCCTTTTTATATATAGGAGATGTTCAGTGTCATGAGTAAAATTAAACCTGGCAACAAGGTTTGAAGTAGTTCATTTCTTAAACAACACATTCTAAACCTATAAAGGAGAATCAACTGAAAGGAGTTGCAGTTAATGATAATGAATATTGAGAGCTCAGAGGAGTCTTCCTGTCCTCTCCAAAACTCTTATTCCTCTAGTCATTTCAACAATTTACAAGTCCTAACAAAACCTCAAGCTGCCTACCAGGAAAACTGGCAAAAAGTAAGGAGCAGCAACCTCATCTCCAAAGCTCTTAACTGAAACAGTGGAAGAGGGACTGATGCTGACTGAGAAGCAGCAAAGCCATGTCAGGAAAACAGCTGCACTGACTCTTTCTGCTTTGCAATCAGCCACTAAAACTTCTCACTGGCTACCTCACAGAGTTTTCTTCCAATTAAATAAATTTCCAAGCTGACTCAAGCAAACAGAAGTAACAAAAGCCACCTGATTCCAAGGCAGCAAACAGCTGTTATTCCTAAGTCCCATCAAAGCAAGAAAGACAAATCCTTCATCCTCTCCAGATCACACCACTCCAAAAAATCCAAATCCACTACAAAAGCATTATGTAACACAGCAGCTATCAACTGAAGTTTTGTAACATTTAGAGGTAAGACCAATGCTTTTTAAGGGTGTAGAGGAGCAGATAATAGCAGTAACAAAAAACTGAATAAAAGAGTGTAAATAGAAATCTGTTGTGACTGTATAGCACTGAACAATCAGAATAAAGCTGTAATATATTCAATAAGAAGAGCAGTAACCACACATCTCTGTGGACACTCACATCGCTCTGGAGGTCG
>VZTH01000812.1:5091-27226 GCA_013397815.1 Aleadryas rufinucha
ACACACACACTGTCACCATGGCTGTGGCACACACACAGTGTAACCATGGCAGTGACACACACACACATACACACTGTCACCATGGCTGTGACACACACACATACACACTGTCACCATGTCTGTGGCACACACACAGTGTCACCATGATGGTGACACACACATACACACTGTCACCATGTCTGTGGCACACACACCCCACAACAGTCCCGGATGGATGCACCGGCCCCGCCGCTCCCCCTGCCCCGGCCCCGCTCCCCCGGGGCTCCCCTGTCCCCCCACCCCGCGCCGGCCGGGGCTGAGCTGTGCCGGAGCTGCCGGTGAAATGTCAGTGGGCAATTTTCCGCTCCTCTCCTCCTCCACATCTCCTTTTGTTCGTGTGCTGGGAAGCAGAGCGTGATCCCTGCCTGGGTCCTGGCTGGGGTGGGAGGTGCGGGATGTGGCCCCAGGCTCACAGTGCCGGGCACACACTGACCCGTGCCCCGTGCTTGGCACCACCGGTGCCACCACCGAACAGAATTTGGAAGAAATAGAGTCCTCTTACTTCTATGAATTCTTATAAATTATAGGGAGATGAGAATATTTTAATATCAACCAGAGTATTTCAAGTACAAAGAGCTGTTCTGAAAATGTATTGAATATTTTTCCACTGATGTTTAGTGTCTGTAAGATTCCTCGGGGAGTTTACAACAAGTGGAATACTTAAGGATATAGTGCCATAGGTTCTTTGAGTATTTTCTTTTCAAGGAAAGTAACCTCTGAATTATCTAGGAAGTACATGAACAACATGAAAGGAAGATTATGCACAGAAAGAAAAAAATATGCAGAGAATTCAATTATGCAAAAAAAGTGATGTGCTTTGCTTAATTCCCCAAACACATCCCACGCAGTAGTCACGGCAGCAGCCCTCGGTGCATGCAGACGAGGTTTCCAGGTCACCCTCCCTTGCTCTTTCTGATCATTCCTTGTTCCCACTGCTCTGTACTGTGGGGTTGACAGGATCACTGTTCGTTTAAGTCCTTCTCCTGTGCTGCGCTGGGGCGGGGGACCCAGTGGGACCCAATTCTGGAGAGACTTCGGGTGGAAAATCCCCCCATTTCTGGAGCTCTGGCTCTGGGGATCCAGGGCAGATGGGTCACCAGCCCCTGGATGGGAGGGGAGGCGCTGGGGGTTCCCTATCCGGCTTCCCTGTCCTTATTTCCAGCACGGAGGCACTTCCCAAACCTGCCATAGCCAATTTGGAAGGTTTATTTTCCAGCAGACCTGGCAGTCCTGGCTCCCCGCCTCCAACACATCCCGGTGTGGCGCAGCTGAGGAGCTGCTCTGGCTTTTGGGGACCCTGGGATCCCCGACTGCCCTCCCTGCTCTTGGCACGGCACCACACTCTGCACCCCTGGGATTACTCCGTGAGGGTGGGGAGGCCCTGGCACAGGCTGCCCAGAGAAGCTGTGGCTGCCCCTGTGTCCCTGGAAGTGCCCAAGGCCAGGTTGGACGGGGCTTGGAGCAACCTGGGGTAGTGGAAGGTGTCCCTCCCTGGGGCAGCGGGGTGGAGTGAGATGAGCTTTAAGCTCCCTTCCAACCCAATACAGCCTGTGATTCCATGATTCCACGAAGTTCTGCTGATGGAGGGACCCTGCGGAGCCTGGCAGGTCCCCACCTTCCCAGGCAGGCTGAGCCCGAGGACTTCTCCTGCCCCTCTGGCACTCCCCACTGGCAACCAGCATGGAACAATTCCCACTTGGCAGTGCTGGGGCTGCTTTGCTCCGGGCTCATTACTCTGCAGACACTGCCACTCGCAGCCCCGCGGTGGCACAGCCGCTGCTCCTCCAGCGAGGTGACCCGGCGGTGCCACACGCTGGGGACCGGGGAGCGTCCCCGGGGCTGCGGGAGGCGGCTGCCGTGCGGTTCTGCCCCGGGGCAGGGCTGCACCTTCTCGCTGCTGCCCAGAGCTGGGGCACAAAATCCTGCGTCCATCCCTAAAAAAAGATGGGCAGGACGGTGGGTGCAGGGTGTGGGGCGGGCTCAGCCCTGGAAAAGGGGGGCTGGGAGTGCGGGGCACGGGGGGAACCAACCCCTCTGCTGCAATTCCCAGCCTCCGCTGCCAGGGCTGGGCTGAGCTGACACAGGGACGTGTTTGTGTGTTTGTTTGTTTGTTTTTGTTGGCCCATTTGTTGATACATTTGCATCGAGTCTTGGAAAAAAGATAAAGCATCTCCTCCGAATTGAATGGCATGAATTATTCCAACCGAACTCACTAATTAAGACCTCATTAGCAGCCCAAATTTGTGATAGATCAGCAGTGGACTTGGCGCAGTGGTTTAATTTAATGATTTCTTGCATTACTTTGTTAATCATCTTTAGTCTGATTTAATTTATGCCAATGTGACTATCCTAATTTCTAATTAAGGCATTGATGGCAGGGACACCGCCACCACCTCCCCCCAAGAATTCCAATCACGGTTAGTGCAGAAGCAATCCGGGTTCTTATTTCCTGGGATGGGTGGGTGCGTGGAGGGCTCCTCCTCGTTCCCAGCCTGGTCCACAGCCCCACGTCAGATACCTCTGGTCCAGCTGGGATTTTTCCCAGTGTCCTGATGGCTGAATTGATCCCAGAGTCCTGCAAAGCTCGGGATCCTGCTGGAAGGTGCCACCACTCCAGGATCGCTGTTCCATCGGGAAGCGTCGGCACGGGCTCGGCCACAGCAAACCCGAGAGTTTGCAGAGGAGAACATCTGCTAATGCAAAACATTTATGCCAGTCGATATAAATTTATTTAGTGCAATAAATGACATAATTGAATTTTTATCTCCTTAATATATTTCCCTAAAATAACGAAGATTTGGAGTGTCCCTGGCCCACAGATGTCTTTCATGGGGACGTATTTCCTGTACTATTACACTTGTATAAATCTGACATTTAAACAGTTTAATAAATGAGCAGTTGTTTGACTTGTTTCACTTTCAATACATTCTGGTGGATTAATAAAATGTATTTCAAAAGGAAGCTCGATAGAACACGCTATAAAAATTCGTGATTTATTAGCGATACATCCGCTATTAGTTGGGACAGATACTCAAAATGTCATTAAGGTTAAAATAATAATCAATCAAACTAATTAGACCCTATTTTTCATATGCAAATATAATTAAGCATCCATTTCTCAATAACTTTAAAGAGAATTATTGAAGCTGCACAAAGTGTGCTGAGTCCTTACTTGAGCTAATGAAATGGCAGCGCCCTCCCTGCATATGCAAACAAAATTGATTAACTGCTCTGAGCTTGGCTTAATAACCCAGGAGGGGCTGGGGGAGCAGGGCCGAGGGCTGGGGGTGTCACTGCCCTGCCCACCCCCAAATTCCCACTTTCTCGGGAGCTGGGCTCAGCTGGGATGCGGGATCATGGCACGGATCCCACAGGTACCACCATCTGCAGCCCTGCCTCACCCCTGTTTGCTGATATTTTTTCACTCTGACTGGTTTTTTTTCCAGGGGAAAAACACCATTTTGTTATGAGAAGGGTTAATAAGAGATGTTTATTTATGAACTCGGCATATTACTGTTGCATAATTTGAATACAGTGCTATGAGCTTTTTTTATTGCCTGCTATAATTTCATTTTTAAAGCTTCCCCTATGCCATACTTTACAAATGATATCGCAAACAAGAAATAAATTCTGTTTTGCAGCTGTGCTAACTATATTTACCCATGGGATACACTATTTTGTCCTTGACATAAATCCCCCGGGATTTCACTCGGAATTACTTTGGCACGCCACATTCCCTGCATCAGGGTATTGTGCACCAAGTCTATCACTGGGCTCTGGCGGAGCCGCCGGATCGCTGCGGAGAGAAAGAGGCACTTGTTTAGCATATTACCATGAAAATCAGTCAATTCGCACATTAACGATTGTCAGGGAACCCGGGAGAGGGAAATAAGGGAAATAACTGCGGATTAAACCAGCAAGGATCCCCCAAGCAGCAGCGGTGGGGGCGGAGGGGTGATGCCCTCCAGCCCAGCACACCCTGAGCATCACCTGCTGCTCCTGTGCCCAAATATCCCCGTGTCCTCTTGGTGTCCCCATCCCTCTGCGGGGTGTGGGATCGGTCTGGCTGTATGTGAGCCCGCTTTTAGGGTTTTTTCCCGGAATTTGCAGCCCCTCGACGTTTTTCCTGCCCCGCTGCCAACAGGCAGGTCCTGCCCCCCGGCCCCACGGCTCCCTGGCAGCTCTGCTCCCGCACAGCCTCAAGGTGCTCAAACCACCTCTGGGTACAGATCCTGCTGCTAATTGGGGCCTCATTTTCTGCGGGTGTCAGGCTCCAGGACATCAGGTTTAATGGAATTCAGCTCCCCCCCGCTCCACAGCGCCGGAGCTGCCAGGGAAAGGGGGTCTGTGGCTGGCACGGGGCAGGAGCGTGCTGGAGCTGACACTGTCAGCAGCTCTCCGGGGACAGGCGTATTTTTGTCGATCATGTAGCATCAGGTTCTCGTGTCACCGCGTTACGGAGCTTGATGGCACTTAATACACCATGACAAGGTGTAACATCAGAAATGGAACACAAAATGAGATCAAACGGCATCCCGGTCCCCAGAGGGCCTGATCAAATCCGAGGGATGGAAATTTGACGGGGGGGGGGATAAAAAAAATGCAAGCTCTCCCCTCCGTAGAAACCTTTAGAATCCCATCAGCCTGGGCAGCCACAGCAGGGCTGGGCTCCCGTGAGGGGAGGAGGATGTGGGACCTGTGGGGTGGAGGTCTCACCCCATCCCCTGCAAGCCACAGGGCCTGAAGAGCTCCCAAGCACTGGCCTTGCAGTGGGGAGTGGCTCCAGGCTCCTGCTGGAGTGGGGACACCCTCAGCTCCTGGGGTTGGGAGCCAAACCACAGCCGTGTCCCCTCACAGGGATGAGGAGGGTGATCCCGAGGAGGGGACCCCCAGAACGAAGTCCTGCCCCACTTTTCTGGGTGTCTGCAGGCAGTGGCTGATCCAACAGGCACTGTCCAGGGAAGGTGTTTCTTGGGAGGGACCCTGATGGCAGGTGCTGACCCTACAGACAGGTTCCTTCAGGAAAACGGGTTAAGGACAGAACACCTCAGGATTAGATTTAAAAAAAGGACAATTTTTCTAATGTCTCAGCAATTTTGAGAGGAGGAAAGAAGCCATTTTGCAGCGAAGAAGAGCTCTTTTCATTTGGAAAATGTTAACCAGATGTTCCCGAAAAGTACGTCATGGAAAGAGTGACTGGGGTCCCTGGCTGGGACCAACCCCGGCCCCAGGGAGCTGTGGGGCTGCCCTGTGGGGCTGCTCGGGCTGCAAACAAAGGCAGATGAGCTTGGGAAGGCACCAACTCCCAGTGCCCCTGGCCTGGGATGGAGGGTGGGATTGCAAACACCTGAGATTCAGGGCAGGGGACGATTTTTTTCCCTGCAAATGGCCATTGGGCACCACATCAGCAAACACCTGCAGAGGAGTGTGTGCGTCCCTCCACTCCTGAGCCATGTTCCAGCAGAGCCTGTGGTGTTTTGGGAGTGGGGCACCAGCGCCAGAGCCCGTTAGTGCAAATTAGGAGCAAACCCAGAGCATCTGTGCTCCGGTGTTCTGTCCCTTGGATATTTTTCCTAGTGGCAAAACCTAAATCCAATCAGGACAAAAGGGGGAGGCAGCATCTAGACGAGAGGCTCATCACTGCACAGGGTTGTGGAGCGGGGAAATGAGGAGTTTTCAGCCTCTGGCTGCACCCAGGGCCATGAGAATCAGCAAATCGTTAATGGGGCTGAACCCCCGCGAGCAGCCCAAGAGAGGAACCTGCCAGAGGAGTCTCCTGTGCTGACCCCGGCCCCTGCCTTTCCCTGCTGGTGGCCACCAGGTCCCCTGACCCCTGCCTGCCCCAAGGGACAGCGGCACTGACCAGGAGGGGATGTTGGGGATGAGCTGAGACACAGACTGGGCAGAGGGGCTGCGAGGTTAATACTGCAATTAATAGACTTTGTCAATTTATAACGAGTTATTTTTCCTTTGGGTGCTCAGTCTGTCCATCTCTCCACTCACCCACATCGGCACCGTCTCTCTCTTCTTGCCCCCAGAGTGTCTGGCACAGGGTGCCCAGAGCAGCTGTGGCTGCCCCATCCCTGGAAATGTCCTAGGCCGGGTTGGATGGGTTCTGCTGCTGCTGGGCAGGGTCTGCTCCAAACAGCCCCCAGCCCCACCCTACACAGCCCCAGGACCCTCCCAGCAGCATTTCTGGGGCCCATTTGCACAAGCTTTAGGAGCAGCAAGACCCATCCTGCCCCAGGACAGGGGAGGGCAGTGGGGTGACCCAGGGACCCGCTGGACCCCTCGGCAGATGGAGTGACAGAGCTCCAATTCCTCTGGGAGAGGGCCCTGGAGATGCCTGGGAGATGGATGCCTGCTGGGGCGGGCTCCCACAGTCATGTGTCTCCATTCCATCACTAATACACACAATTAATAAACTTAATTACACGTAAAATTGCGGCAGCTGAAAAATGAGCGCAATTCCTTCTCCTCCAGCTTCGCTCCAAGCCTTCAGCCAGGACGAGGGGTGCAAAGGTGTCCCTGCAGCCCTCTTTGTCTTCGGCAAACCTCTCCCACGGGCCCGTGGCCGGGGTCTCCAGCACCAGCGGAGCTGCCTGGGAAGGGGCATTTCTTTGTGTCTGTGACGTGCTGCTCCCGCACAAAGTGATCAATTCCTGTGTGCTGGAGGATTAAATGAGTCCATGAGGCAGAACATCGCCCCGTGCAGGCAGCGCTGATCCCTGACAGCCTGCACGGATCCCTGACAGCCTGCACGGGTCCCTGACAGCCTGCACGGGTCCCGGAGCTCAGGACAGGAAAGGGATGTCTGTCCTGGAGAGGGATGGGTGCACGGCAGGGACATGGGAGCTCTGCAGGGCTCTCCCTCCAGGTGGGGCTGCGGTGGGAAGGTAAGACAGACACCGGGTTGTGTCACTGTCACCTCGCACAGGTGCGAGCAGCCGGCGCCGGGATGCCGGGAGGGTCCGGAGCTCTTCACGGACCAGCGCTTCCAGTCACCTCGTGCGGAGGAGAAGGGGTTAATGGCTCCCCTCGATGCCGCAGCACTGAAATTCATTACTTTCGCTAATTGCTTTGGAGCCGGTGGTTCAGCAGCTCGTGTGATGGGTTCACCGGCCGCTGTGACCGGCTTGCGTCGGGGTCGGGGAAGGGGCTGCACCCCGCGCTGGCTGCGGGGCACGGACACCAGCACCGGCCACCAAACGGGCTGTCCCCGTGCCTGGCCGCGGCCGCAGGGGGCTGGTCCCAACCCCAGAGGCTGCAGGGCCCTGCTGTGGGTCTGGAGCTGCCGTGTGACCGCAGCCCGGGGCCACCCCGAGGGGCTCAGGAGGCAGAGACACGGCAGGGACTGCACAGGTGAGGGCTTCCACTCCTCGTGACAAGCTCCTCGAATCTTCAGAGCACGAACACGGGCGCTGTAGGGTAAATTAAACACACCCTGTTAATGCTGGTGGCACTGGCGAAGCTTCACTTCCCCAGGTAACGGATGTGGCCATAAGTACTTTGCAACCATATGGTGATTATGTTTAATAAAGGACATTTTCTGTAATTAAACAGTTTTATTAAGGCATTATTAGCCCTTTAAGTTGAAAAATAGCCAAGCAGAGGCGTAACAGAGGTGCTAGCATCTGTATGGGGCGAGCAGATGGAGGGGAAGCTCCGCCCTGGTGCCGAGAGGCGAGGGCGCCTGCGAGGCTTGGCTGGCAGCGGTGACATGTGGCACCTCGTGTGTGTCACTGCCGGCCAGCTCCGGGGCTCAGGACCCTGCTGTGCTGGTCCCCCCTGACGTGTGAGGGCACTGTCAGCTGGCACCCTGCTGGCACCCGGAGCGCAGCCGGGACGTTGCCACACCACAACAGCAGCTCCCGCTCCCCTTCCCGTGCGCATCTGAATAATTCAGCCTGGCCTCCTCTCGGGCACATCAGCCTGGGCAGCCTGTTAGGAGGGCCCTGGGCTGCTGCCTCCGCCTGTAAATCAGGATTAATGAGACGGCGGAGGGAGCTCCAAGCCCAGCTCGGATCCGCTGGCAGCTCGTGCCAGGCTGGAAGCGGGAGCTGCCCCCGTGTCCCCCGGCAGTGGTGGTGCCAGCGCTGTGCCGGCACCCAGCCCTCATCCTGTGCCTCTGCTGAGGTGTCAGGGCTGTCCCACGGGGCACAGCCTGTGCCATCACAGCCCTGGCAGTGCCTGGGGGTGCCTGGCACAAGCCACAGCAGGCTGACCTGAGGGTGGGATCCTGCATCAGCCTGGTAGCCACAGGGCCAGATTGGAGCATCCTCTTTGGAAAAGGGCTTCGGCCGTGGCAAGTACTGTGGCAGAGACGCGGTCTGGCAGCAAAAGTCTCCCTCCAGCTGCCCCTGCCCCCTCTCCCTGGCACTCATCATCCTCTCAGCCTGCCTTAAGAACAGGCCAAGGTGGGGAGGAAGCCCTGGGGAGAGCCGCCCGTGCCATGCTGTGCCCTCGCTCCACAGGAGGGGTGGGTGGGTGAGGCTGGAGGGATCCTGCAGCATGAGCGTCACACCTGGTGCAGCTCTGCAGCCGTGAGGAGGTGCAGGGTTGGTGTCAAACTCCCCAGCTCTGGAAAAAAGGAGCTGTGGGCACTGCCAGGGGCTCGTGGCAGCACTGACCAGAGGGGGGGGAGCCGTGACATTGCCGGGAACGGTTTTTTCTCCATCTGAATTTGTGCGGCCTGTCCTCTAATCATTTGTACGTTATCCATCATCCCCTGCCTCCCGTCCCTGCTGTCGCGCAGCTCCAGGCAATCCATCTTACAGTTAAAAAATTGTCTCTCTTACACAGGGGCTTTCAAACAAGACAAATAGAAAGAATAAGATCTGGTATTGAGATGCTGTGTACAGGGTGAGATACATAAAGCGGCGGGTAAGAGATCCCATCTGATTGTCGGGAGCAGATCTACGGCGCTGTCGGCATGCCGTGGTCCCTCCGTGGGGGACAGGCAGGATTCAGACTCCTCTCTGCCACATTCCCGGGGATCCAAGCAGGGTTTGGCCCCAGCTGAATGGTACCATCTCCTCTGGAACAGTCCCGGGGATCCAAGCAGCCCCACCAGCCCCAGCATGGGGACCACGCAGTCACCCAGGCTTCCTCAGGGCTTTCCCAATATCTGAGGGCTAAGTTTGGCAGCCTGACACAGAGCCTGGCTCTGAGCCCTCCTGTCTGACCTCCCAGTCCTCTGGGACTGACCCCCTTACTGCTGCTGTGACACCCCTCAGGGATCTGGAGCTAAGTTATGGCTGATCCAGGTCGTGTTGGGCAGGAGAGGCAGGAGGGCAGGGACTGGAGCTGAGCCAGAGCCAGGTGGGAACTGGGGCACGGGGAGCAGCACAGACCTGACTGCTGGGGCAGAACCGACCTGTTCCTGGTACCTGGGGAGGAGGACCTGCCCTGTGCTGAGCTGTTCCTGAAGAGGCTGAGTGCTGCCTTCAGAGTCACTCTGATTCCCGAGCTCTTCCCTGGGCAGAACACTCCTGGCTGGCCGATGCCAGGGGCAGAGGTGCTCTAGGTGCGGTGGCTGTGCCGTGCTGTGTGTGCCAGGCTGGTGGGGATCTGTGCCACGGCCTGTGTGTGACTCCATCAATTGTCACGTTATTAAAATGCTGATGAGCCCATGATCACCCCAGGGAAGAAAAGGCAGGGAGAAGGTGCCTGTCAAGCACCCCCGAGATCCAAAGGTTTTGTGCTCAAACACTCCTGCTTCAGGCAGGGTGGATAAATCCCTGCTCAGAGCCTCCCGGAGCCTGTGCACACTCAGGATGCCGAAGACTCAGGATGAAACACTCGACATTCCCCTCCCAGGCTGGTTCCTGGGGGTGTGGGTGCCCAGGGGGCTGCAGTGGGAGCCGTGCCAGCGCCAGTGCCAGGGCAGCAGTGACGCTGCGGCTCCGTGGCGATGCAGAACTCGCTTCTTCCTTGCTCCTTAATGAGACAAAATAAATTTACGTGGTGCTGTATCCCCCCTTCCCTCCCCTCCCCTCGCCGAGGCGAAGGCATCTGACGGTGGTTTAGACAACCCTGGCTCTCGCCTGAGCCGCCACGCTCCGAGCTGCCTGCATTTTTATGAGCTGACTTGTTATATGGGGTGGAAGTATGCAAAATATGTCAAGCCCAAGCAGAGATTTGAATCAAAATGACTCTAATTACTTGTAATAATTTTTTGTATTCCAACATAAAACAATGTTAGGGAAAAAAAAAAAATTCCATTACAATAGTTAAAAGACAAATCATTTAGTGAGTCCCTCACTTTATCGCTTTATTAGACAATTTCCTTTGCCACATTTGGAACATGCGGCTGGGTGATTGCCCAGGGCTATTCCAGTGCAGGCAGCACCGACAGAGAGTTCATCCTGTCATTAGTCAAACACCATCACTGCAGGACCAACGGCCTTGTCAAATTAGACACCATCTCCAGGCGTCAGAGTGCCACCAAATTGGGAGGAAAATTGGGTTCTCTCCCTTCTCTCCTTCCTTTTTTTCATCTCTAAAATAAGCCAGTTTGATTCTTCCTTTGGGTGAGCCCCAGCGTGGGACGTGTGAGCAGGGATGGACCCAATTTACTGTCACTGGTGTGATCCCTGGGGATTCTGTGCAGCTGGGAGCTGACGTGGGCGACAGGAAGAAATTCTCCACTAAGAGAAAAAAAATTCTTCACTTTGCACTAAACCAATTTACTCCAAGCCCTGTCCAACCTGGCCTTGGACACCTCCAGGGATGGGGCAGCCACAGCTTCTCTGGGCACCCTGTGCCAGGCGCTCACTGCCCACTGAACTTCTTCCTGACATCAAACCTGAATCTCTCCTCTTTTCGTTTAAAACCATTCCCTCTTTTCCCACCGCTACCTGCCCATGCCACTCTCCATCTCTTTTACAATCTCTTTTAAGCTCTGGAACCCCTGGAAAACCACAGGGACTCTGTGCCAGAGCCGGGGCAGGACCCACGCCCCCCACCCTGCCCACACCCGCATCAGCAGCACCTTCCTGGGGTCTGGCACCCGCCCGGAGCCCCGGGGGCCGCTCGGGGGATGCGACCCCGATGTCCCGCTGGAAGGTGCCGGGCAGGACGCCCCGACCGCGGGGGTTTGGCCCCATCGCGGTGGGGACGGGGCTGTCCCGCGGTGACCGCGAGCGCCAGCGCGCGTCAGCGCTGCCACCCCGGCCGTGGCTTTGGGCAGATGAAGCAAGTTGCTCATTGCCTGTGACATAATTTAGATGAATGGGGTGGGTAATCCATCAGGCAGAGCCCCGCGCAGCCGGGGGGGATCCCATTACCTTACACGTGTTAACAGCCCAACTCCTTTGTACGAACAACAAAGTGGCGCTCCTGAAAAGCCCGATTTTCCCTCATTGTCTGCGGGAGGAGCGGCGGGCCGGCGGTGATGGATGGCGGCGCTGCTGGCGGGGCGGGACGCGGCCGTGCCGCGGGGGAAGAGGGACACCGTGTGGGGACACGCCGCGACACCGCCGCGCCCGCACACCTGGGCGAGGCAGAGCGGCAGGGGCTGGTGAGGATGTCTCGGACCCCGAGAGCCAGCCAAGGATTGCTGGGAATAGCACACACTGTGGGAAAGAACAGGATGTGGCCGGAGAAAGAGCCGCAGGGAGCGGGGACAGCACTTTCCGGGACAAGCATCCTTGTTCTGGCTCCTGGAGATAAGCACAGGAGCAGGAATAGGGTCGAGAAGCAGCATGGGCTGTAGGGGAGATCTTTTTTGCCCTCTACAACTCCCTGGAAAGGGTTTGTGTCCATGTGGGGGTCGGGCTCTTCTCCCAAGCAACAAATGACAGGAGAAGAGGAAACAGCCTCAGGAAGAATTTCTGCATGGAAAGGGTGGTCAGGCCTTGGAAGGGGCTGCCCAGGGAGGTGGTGGAGTCCCCATCCCTGGAGGTGCTCAGAAAACATGTTAGATGTGGCACCTGGGGACACAGGTTAGGGGTGAGCAGGGTGGTGGGGCTGGGTTGATGGTTGGACTTGATGATCTTGATCTTTCCCAGGCACCCCAGCTCACAGGAACCCCCAGACTGGCACCCCTGGGCACCCCTGCTCATGGAGACCCCCCTGATATCCCAGCTGGAACCATCTCCAGGAGCTGAGGCCTCTCTGGGTTCTTGGGGCAGTGCCAACAGATCCCTGTGCCAACAAGGATGCTTCCCCCATGCCAAGCCTTCATCCTGTGAAAGGTCATCTCCATCAGGAGAGTCCTTAAAACCAGCCTCCAAAGCCATTTCTTGCTCCTCAACTCCCCACCAGGAGCATTATCCCTTAATTGCTGCATTTACCCAGACTTATTCTGTATATCTCCCAATAATGAGTATATTAGAGATGTAATTATTGCTGTCATAAACGTAATAGTGACAAAACAAGAATTGAAATAGTGGCAATGAGAATAATTCACCATTGCAATTAATACTGCCCCGCTTAGTTAATATGTCACCGCTTCCAATAAATGCTGTCATTATCCCATTACTAATTCTGTGGTATAATAATTATTGAGGTCATAATTAAGTGTCTATAGTCATCGTGGGGTTGGGATGGGTGGGAGGATGCACGGAATTCACAGGATCTTTGCTTTCCTGGGGTGCTTGGGGGGCAGCTGGGCATTCCAGGAAAACATGAACCATAGGATAGGCTGGCAAGAGACTGGGAATTGCTGGGTGAGGCTGGATTAATTCTCAGCTTGGCTGGTTGCTCCCAGTGAATCTTTAAAGCATCTGGTGCTGCTAACATCATCAATTCCTCCATTTTTTTACTTTTTTTGGTATGGAAACATTGATATGATGCCCGTGGCTGCTCCACCCCTTTTCCCACCCTTTCCTTTCATGCCTCAGCTGAGTGCATTTCCTACCCAGCACAGGTACTTCACGTTAACTCAACTTTTACCGGAGTTCAACTCAATTTTCCTCAGATTAAATAAAATTTCCAAGTGTCACTCAGCAGCAAACGATCAGTGGGAAGGGGGTGGATTTTTCTAACCCTATCTCTGGTCCAATTACAATTTTTAATCTATATGTAGATAATGGTGAAGAAAACCCCTGTAGAAATGTCAGGAGTGAGGAGGTTATTAGCTGAGTTTTAATTACTGTCTATCATTCGGGAGAAAACCACCGTGCCCTGAGAAATTGGGTGACAGCTCTGGCTGTAGGAATTTAGGTGGGTTTCGAAGGCAGGTGGGTTTCAGCAGAGGTTTTTTTTGGGGGGTGTTGTCCTTCCAGGTGGGCAGCACCAATGCCAGCAGGATTTTTTAGGCCTCCTGTCACCTCCCCACCCCTGGAGCAGGCACCAGTCCCACACACAGACCTGATAGCTGGGAAATCCTGGAATGGTCTGGGTTGGAAAGGACCTTAAATCTCATCCAGTCCCATCCCCTGCCACGGGCAGGGACACCTTCCACTATCCCAGGTTGCTCCAAGCCCCATCCAACCCCGCCTTGGACTCTTCCAGGGAATGGGGCAGCCACAGCTTCTCTGGGCACCCTGTGCCAGGGCCTCCCCACCCTCACAGGGAAGGATTTTTTCCTAATATCTGGAGTGGGAAGGGACCCACAAGGATCATCAATCCAGCTGCTGGCCCTGCTCAGGACACTCTCAAGGATCCTACTGGCAGCACACGTACAGCAGAACTGACACGGAGCCTGCAGTCGGAACACGGCACCAGAGGGGAAAACCCCACTGGACCCCAAATGTCTTCCAGGTTTTATTCACCAAATTAAGGCCTAAATCCATCTCTGGGTGTGCCCAGACCTGGCTGGGGCAGGAGCCCATCGACAGGAGCTGTGCCCAGACCTGGCACCGTGACCCCCCCACTCCCTGTACCCCATCCCTGGGTGTCCCCTTGGAGCATGGGGTGAGTGTGGCCGTCCCTGCAGCTCCAGGCCCCTCTCCTCCACCTCCCAGGAGGTGCAAATAACCGAGAGTTACGGGCTGTGATCTGCCACCAGCCCTGCTCATGTGCCTCCCGCCGGGAATAATGTCTGTGTTGGAGCCGACCCCAATGCCAGCGGGGATAATTCCACCCTGCAATGAGCTGTTTATTGGCTGATGGATTCAGCCCTGGCAGGAAGGGTTATCCCCACAGCCCTGCCAGCCCCTGCCTGGGGACGGGAGCATGGGGGGTCCTGGCTGGGGCTGGAGCATCCCCTGATATCCCTCAGCAGCACTGTCAGCCTGGCCCCAGGCACGGGGTGGAATGAGATGGGCTTCCAGATCCCCTCCGACCCAAACAGGTCTGGGATTCCATGGTTCTGTGATTGATGAAAAGCATCCCAGTGGCCAAGCACCCGCTGGCACCTCGGGCAGCCAGCAGGGGTGGCTCAGTTGGTGCTCAGGAGTCCAAGAGCCCTCCAGGAATTCCCTGGCCACAGCCTTCACGGGATTAAGTCCCATTTTTCTCTGAATCCAGCACAAATGACCACATGCACTCTGCCCTCCGAGCCCCGTGGGACAGCAAGTGCCCAGAGGGGTCAGGAGCCTGCTGCCACCCGGCCACCTGCCATTGTCATGGAAATCCTGACGCCCTTCTGCGCCTCCTGAAATTAAAATGTGCCTCCGCTATAAGTTGTTATCAAAAATAGAAGCATTTTATCTATCTTTAGTGCAGAACACAGATTGCATGGAGACATTCAATTTGGAGTCAATTTAAATTTCAATTGTCTGTGAAATCTAAATCAATAGGCTATAGTTCAATGGTGCTTTAATAAAACAGGACATAACGGAGGAATCATTAGGGATTACATATGATAAGAGATGGAAAACAGTGCCTGTGTAATGGTGGAGGAGCCATTAGAGAATTACCTCAAGCATTTGCAAGTAAACCAACAGCCTCCTTCTCCTCCTGAGACTAACGAGAAGACTTAATTGTGCTGCAGCAGCTAAAAATACATCTCTGTCAGCCCTGGGATTGGTGGGTGAGTTACAGGGAAGTACAAACACCAGGGTGTTCCACGGCTCCTTGGTGTGGGTCAGACACCTCCTGTCCCCATATCCACCCACTGTCCCCCTGCCCACCTGGCTCTGCTGTCCTCAGGCTGTGTCAGACTCCCTTCCACATCCCCCACAATGTCATCACTGTCCCCATTAACAGGGAGGTAACGAGGGTCTGGGTAGCTCTGGACACCTGACCAGGAGTCCCAGTGATGTATTTCTCCCTGATTGATGTGGATGGTCCATCACAGAGCAGCTCCCAAACAGCTTTATTTTACTTTTATTCACATTTATTAATAATTCCCTTTTCCTTAGCTCATTGTGGATTATCTCAATCAGACTGAAGAGGAGACCGGATTTCATCAGCCTCGGCTTCCCCTCCTGGATAAGGGAATCACCTGCACAGAAATGGCATTCAGGGGTGTGCAAGGACTGAACCATCACACAATCCCCATCCCTGCAATTCCCATCCCTCAATCTCCATCCCTGCAATCCCTATCCCTGCAGTCCCCATCCCTCAATCTCCATCCCTGCAATCCCCATCCCTGCAATTCCCATCCCTGAAATCCCCATCCTGAAATCCCCATCCCTGAAATCCCCATCCCTCAGTCCCCATCCCTCAATATCCATCCTGCAATCCCCATCCCTCAATCTCCAGCCCTCCAATCCCCCTCCCTCAATCTCCATCCCTCAATCCCCATCCCTCAATCTCCAGCCCTCCAATCCCCCTCCCTCAATCTCCATCCCTCAATCCCCATCCCTCAATCTCCAGCCCTCCAATCCCCCTCCCTCAATCTCCATCCCTCAATCCCCATCCCTCAATCTCCAGCCCTCCAATCCCCCTCCCTCAATCTCCATCCCTCAATCCCCATCCCTCAATCTCCAGCCCTCCAATCCCCCTCCCTCAATCTCCATCCCTCAATCCCCATCCCTCAATCTCCATCCCTCAATCCCCATCCCTCAATCTCCATCCCTGCAATCCCCATCCCTGCAGTCCCCATCCCTGAATCCCCATCCCTGAATCTCCATCCTTGAAATCCTCATCCCTCAATCTCCATCTCTGCAATTCCCATCCCTCAATCTCCATCCCTGAAATCCCTATCCCTGCAGTCCCCATCCCTCAATCTCCATCCTGCAATCCCCATCCCTCAATCTCCATCCTGCAATCCCCATCCCTCAATCTCCATCCCTCAATCTCCATCCCTCAATCCCCATCCCTGCAATCCCCATCCCTACAATCTCCATCCCTCAATCCCCATCCCTCAATCTCCATCCCTGCAATCCCCATCCCTGCAATCTCCATCCCTCAATTCCCATCCCTCAATCCCCATCCCTCAATCCCCATCCCTCCCAGGCAGTGTGAAGCAGCTCCATGGCCCTGGGAAGGCTCCAAGCTCCAGGGGCAGAGCTCTCTGCAGGGGAGGGAAGGGCCAGATTTCCCTGTCATATCCCAATCTAATAAGGACAACCCCTCAATCCAAGCTGAATAATTTCAATAACAAACCACACAAAGTTAAGGGATGTTTGAGAAGTGGTTTTTACAACCTTTGGTTAACCTGCAGTAACAGCTGGTGGAGTGTGGATAAATAAAACTATTCTGTGGAGGAGACAGGAAAAATTGGTTTGATTTTAAAGGACACTGCCTGGCTCCTGCAGTGCTGTGGCATCCCAGGAAATATTGCGTGGTGGCGGCTGCGCGTCGTGTTTAATACTCAGGGATGCAGCCATGAGAGCAATACATCTGCTGGCTCCTGACAGCTGCAAAGCTGGGCTGGGCTTTAACAGCAGCTTTTCTCTTGGAAGGAAAATTCTGGGATGGATGCAGAGGGGGAAAAAAAAAAAACCCTTTGGAATAGCCAGGGTGTGCGCTGCCAGGCAGGGATGCAGGGGTTGTGGCCTGGGGTTTTTGGGGGCACAGAGGGGGCTCAGGGGGGCTGCCACGCTCTGCCCTTCCACGCCCCATCCTTCCCCCACCTTCTGCCACTGCCACCAGCAACGGCCCCAAAAAATGCATCCCCTGGAAAATGCAAATCATCCCCATCACCCCTTCTGTAAGAAAAACTCCTGGCCCAGCTTGGAGCCAGAGAAATTCTTTTCTCCACCCGAAAATCCAAGTGTCTCACCGCTCAGCACTTCCAGCCTGCCGGGGAGGACCCCAGGAGCCCACTAAAGAGGAGGCTTTAAGCCTCGCCATTAAGAATTCCAAGAGATCCGCTGGGCAGCATGGAAATGCGAGAAATACTACAATGCCAGTGCTAAAACCTAATGAGAAATGGAACAAGCTGAGACAGAAGCTTAACAAGAAATACTGGACAAGTCCCCTAAGAAAAACTACAGGCAGCAGCAGCAAGGAGCTGCCAGTCGGCTCTGCAGCTGTATTGATCCAGGCCGGAGAAATAGGGGGAGGCCTTTGGAAAGTAGATAAACAGGGAGATATACAGCAGGAGAGGGCCAGAACTGATGAAAACAGGAGAAAATGCAGCTTAAATCAAAGGGCAAATACGCAGGAAAGAGAAAAGGCAATAGGATTTGTGTTCATGGCTAAAGAGGAGAGTTGTGGGGCGGTGATCCGCCCTGGGTAATTGAAAAGGAATGGAAAACGGAGCTCAGGATAAATATTTTCTTCGGAGAAAGTGGGCTGAAAGCTTGAAATAAGCCATTATTAATATCAGCCTGAATCCGGGGAGAATATGCAGGGAGGGGGGTTGTGGGTGAGGGCTGTGGAGTGAAAGGGAGGGGTCAGGGTGCAGAATGGCTTCTCCCTGCCCGAGGTGCCCCATCTCTGAGCTGGGCAGGGGCCAGGTGGGGAAGGTCTCCTGTGGCTGGGCAGAAGGCTGAGGATCTCCTTCCTCGCCTGCTTGACAGCGGTGGCCTTGTGCCCCTGCCCCAGCCTGTGTGCCTGGCTCCCTGCCTGCCCTGCAGCTCAGGGGCTCCTCCACAGCGGCTCCTGGAGCAGGGATGGTGTGGGGAGGGATGGTGCAGGGCTGGGATGGTGTGGGGAGGGATGGTGCAGGGCTGGGATGGTGCAGGACAGGGATGGAGCAGGATGGGCATGGTGTAGGGCTGGGATTTTGTGCAGCAGGGCCACAGGATCCTCTGCCCACCCTGGGGCGGGAGATGGGCACACAGCCTGGTCCCTGACCCCTCTAACCGTGCAGGGGGACACTGCTGGCTCTGGGGACCTGACCCCAAGGTCATGGGGTTCCAGGGCTCGACCTCACTTGGGGACACACAGGGCCAGGGGACACAGTGCCAGCGGCTGCCTCCTCCAGCTCCCAGCCCCCGGTGGCACCAAGCAGGGAGCCCATACACAAATTCTCCACCTCCTGCCTACTAAATCTCCCCTGTCTGTGCCTGCTGCAAGACTCCCTCTCCAGCAGGCAGGAAATACGGGCTGGATGCAGGAATTTGCAGCCACCCAGCTCTCTCCATCAGCGCCGGGCAGGGCGGGGGGCTCCGTGCAGGGGGGTCAGGGGGCATGGCACAGGGGCTGGGGGCTCGGCCTTGCACCTTGCACACCTTCCCCAGAAGAAGGGGGTGCAGCCAGCCCTGCCTGCTGCCCCAAGGGGTGGATCTCCCATCCCACCTGGCTGCATCCAAGGGCTTCTGAGCCCCAGGTGGGCTGGGGACCAGAGGGGGTCCGGCTGATGGAGGCCCATGACATCCCAGTGGGTGCAGCCTACCCATCCCTATTCCAAAAGAGGGTTTGGGGCTGTCTCAGCAGCCACCCCAGCCAGGGGTCTGTGCACCAGGAGAGACGAATCCCCCCAGGCCCCTCAGCTCTCCATCCCTGTGCACGGTTGCCATGGCAATGAGGGATGAAGGCTCCCTCGCTCCCTGGCGTTCCTCTGCATGGCCACGGCCGCTGCTGAAATACTCGTCAGAGTTAATTGCCAGGGAGCCACCCCCGTGCTCTGTGCCAAGTGTTGTCCCCTGCCTGTGGCTTGTCCTCCGTGGCATGACACTGTCCCCAGCGCTGTGGGGTGTCCCCAGACCCGGCCCAGACCAGAGCCAGCATCACCAGGCTGGTCCCCTCACTCCTAAACGTCGCCAGACCTCCCCACACACCCGCTGCCGGAGAGCCGAGGCACTTCCCACATCTAAAAAAAAAGTAATTAAATGGAAAGGTCGTTCTTATTTATTCTTTTGTTACACAACCCCCGAGCTACCAAATAGTGAAATTAAGTCTTGGAGTGTTTAATGAAGGATCAGGGAAAACAGCTCATCAGTTCAAACAGTGCAAAGGCACCACACGGAGCGGGGCTGCTCCGCTGGGCACGGCGGGGGCACCCGGGGAGCTGCCCCTGGGCAGCGGGCGGGGCTGGACGCCAGCAGCGCCGCAGCCGCAGCCCGATGCATTCCCTGTTGAACTCGCAGGGGAAGGATTTTTTTTAATAGGGCCCCATGGAGACATCAGAGCAATTTTCAAGGAGGTTTGAAGCCACCAGGAAGCTTATTAGATCCGTTCTGCAGAGTTAATTTGATGTTGGTAATCAGCGAGCAAGTTAAGCAGTTAAGGAGATGGTGGCTGCTGAAGGGTTGGGCTGTTTAGCCGCCTTGTAAGCAGTGGTTACTAATGAGAAGCTCATGAATATGGATGAGGGATGATTACAGCGTGGAAAGGGCAGTCGGCAAACCATAAACCTAATTTTAATCTTTTTATTATCAAAGTCACGTTATTAATAATAGACTTTACCTTGAGACCGAGCAATTCCTGCGCTCGGCAATGCTCAGCACCAGGCTCCGGGAGGGGACAAGGGTGGGACCCAGCATGGTGTGATGAACCCACACGATTGGGGGTCTCTTCCACCAGCACAGGATGGACCATCAGGGACCCTCACCCGTCCTCCTCCCTGGGGCTGGTGCTTGGGGAGGGGCACTGAGACCTCTTTGTCCCTCTCCTTGCCCCAAGCACAGCAGCCCTGCCCCACCAGCCACGAGTGTCCTGGTCACTGCCACCACGGTGGTGGCACATCACAGCTGGGCACTGTCCCTCAGTCCTGGAAAAGGACAGTCCTAATGCCTCCGTGTCTAATTAATTGTAATTATTTTCTCATGGCACCGCTGATACGCGCGCTCGTGTAACGAGGCGGCAGCTCCTGTGTGAAACGCTGAAGCAAGGGATGTAGAACATGTTAAAAAATATTAATCTACAAATGAAAATTATTTTAATTGGATTCTGCTTTTGGGGTCGGGTCACTGCTCCATTTTCAATCAGAGTTGTCCAGTCAGCAAAGCGGCGGCACAGCCCTTTCATAGGGAAACGGCGAGTGGCTCGCAGAGGTTAATAGGAATGTTGGAAAATAAATAGGTTATTGATTGATAATAACAATAAGCTGACTCCAGTCCTACCTTGCTGACCTTCCCTCACCCAACTTAGAGAAAACTCAGTTAGCATCTAATTATGGATCGCCTCACAATCCCACATATTAATGAGAGCGTGGCAGCACGGGCCTGGAGCTGCTCCCAGTGGAGGGAAGAGCCCAAACACGGTTGATCCTAGAGAAATCAGGGTCTGGGACCCCTTGGCATGGCATGGAATCACAGAATGGTTGGGATTGGAAAAGGTCTTAAAGATCATCCCATTCCACCCCCTGCCATGGGCAGGGACACCTTCCACTATCCCAGGTTGCTCCAAGCCCTGTCCAGCCTGGCCTTGGACACTTCCAGGGATGGGGCAGCCACAGCCAGGGCTTCCCCACCCTTACAGGGAAGAATTTTTCCCTGATACTCAATCTAAACCTGCTCTCTGCCAGCTGAAAGCCTTATCCTTGGTGCCCAACCGAGGCACAGCCCCTGCCTTGTTCTGCAGGGTGGAAGAGGGAAGGACGGCGGCTCCGAGCTCTGTAAGTGATACTTTAATTGCTTCAAGACGTGCCAGGATGTCCTGCCTTCAGCTCCAGCTTCACTCAGCATTCCACATGTGACTCTTGGCTCCTCTTGCTGCAAGATATGGAACAGACAGAGCTGTCTGGGAAAAAAGAGGCTTGCAGGCGATGGGCACGGATAGAGTTAAGGAGGCTTTTCCTTGCCCAGGGTGAGCAGCCACACTGACTGCCCAGGGCGCCTGCTCCAGCGGCCCCACAGGGAGATGCTGGCAGTGTGTGACAGGGGGCGATGCCCGCAGTTAGCGAGTGTTCCCACTTAAGGTGGACCAAACACCGGCTGTGTCCCTGCGAGGTGCTGGGGACAGCAAACACAGGGTGCTTCTCGGGATAAAGTTCCAGGATCTGAGAAAAACCCGGATAAGGGTGTGACTGTGGTGAGCACAGCTGCATCTGCCTCCCGGCTGAAAGGGAGGGAGGAGAGGGAAAATCTGTGGGGATTTTTAATGTCCTATCTGTAGAAATGGGAACAGAGGCACTGAACCTCCCTGCGCAGGGAGGTGCAGCTGGGACTTGGGCAGAGCTGTGGGCATGGGGCTGCCCAGGACCTGCTCCCTGGGCCAGCTCCCTGCGTGGTTCCCTGGCTCCCTCGGCAGCTCCATGGCCAGCGCTGGAGCATTTGGGAAAGGTGCTCGGGGCATTCACAATCCCTCCGGCAAAGCCCTTCCCGCAGGGCCCCTCTGTGGCAGAGAGCCCGGCGCTCCCTAAAACGCCCCGGATCCATTTCACAGAACCGCAATCTGATGTAAATAAGCATCATTTCTCCTGCTTGTACGCATTCCCTGTCAACACGGGCTGGGGGCACTCGCTGTGACGCGTCAAAAAGCTGGGAAAATAAACACGGAGCTTTGGCTGCTGCCCTCCCGCTCCGCCGGGAGCAGCCGGGAGGGGACGGAGCCGCGACCCCTCCCCACAGCCGGGGAGGGTCCAGCCTCCCCCTCCGGACACGGGCAGGCAGCCGCCTTGTCCTGCTCACTGCGACCGTCGCGTCCCAGGCTGGAATCGCAGAATCGTGGAACGGTTTGTGCTGGAAGGCACTTAAAGCTCATTCGTTCCATTTCCCGGCCGTGGGCAGGGACACCTTCCACTATCCCAGGGTGCTCCAAGCCCTGTCCAGCGTGGCCTTGGACACTTCCAGGGACGGAGCCGGGCCAGGGGCTTTCCTGGAGCACGAGCTCCACCTGCCGCCGCCCTCCGAGCCCGGCCCGGTACCGGCGAGTGCCCCGAGCCCCCCGCATCCCCCGCATCCTCCGCATCCCCCGCATCCCCGCAGCC
>VZTH01000821.1:0-28524 GCA_013397815.1 Aleadryas rufinucha
CCAGCACAAAACACAGACCCTGCCCAACACTGCAGCACAGGGCAGTGCTCCCAAAGGCGACCTGGCACATGGCAACACCTCTGCCAGATCCTAGCACTCACCGCTGCTCCACTGTGCCCCAGCTGGACCCATGGGAATCCCTGTGACATTGGAAAAAACAGCAGCACAACTGTCACTGTTTGACCATCCCTGCCATACACAACCACAGCCCCATGGAGGCACGAGCCATGTGGAAATGCCGACCAGCAGCCTTGCAGCTGCTCCACAGCCGCACGGGATGCAAAGCACCAAGACCAGTTGCTGCCCAGCACCTTCCAACACCTCCAGCAAAGTGTTGTGATTGTCACCAGCCAACCCTACCCAGGTGGGTTCTTGGGGCAGGACCCTCCTGAGGTGACAATCAGAGCAGTGGCTGAGCGCTGGCAGTGCCTGTTGTGCAGCTCTAAAAACAGCTCGAGTCTGGGAGAGGGGACAGAGAGGGAGGGAAGAAGACCCAACACTGCAAAGAGCACCCCAAGAGTGACTGCAAGCAGCGAGGGTGAAGTGGCTGTGGGGGCAGAGCCTGACGTGGGCATCTTGTGGCTCCTGCTGCTGCCCCTTACCTGGGCTTTGTAACAGGCTCATCCTCACCATCGTCCACTGAGCACACCAGGAGAGAAAGGGGGAGACGGCGTCAGTCTGTGGCAACTGAGGCCCAGGCACAGCAGGAAGGAAAGGGAAGGGAAAGGAAGGAAAAACGCCCTCTCCTCCTGCTGCCCCAACACACAGCCCTGCCCAGCCAAAGGGCAGAGCATGGCTCCAGCCCAGTGGCACCACTATGAGCCCACACAGCCCTGGGCAGCTCTCGCTGACTCAGCTGCCACAGAGGGCCCACATGGGGTAAAAACCAATGCCCTACTGCAACAACACACCACAGCCTTTATCTGGTTCCAGTTGCCCCAGCAAATCTGGGCACACCCAAGCAGTCAGCCAGGGCCAGGCCCTGCAGGAACTCACTGCTGTTTGCGCCCACCAGCCGGGCCAGTTTGCGGAAGGAGCGGGACTGGGATGTCCAGGTGTGGGGCTTTGAGTCGTCAATGTCCTCTAACATCCGCAGCTTCACAGGGTCACACACAGTGTCAGTGGGGGGCTCCAGCAGCTGTGGGGGCTGCCTGTGAGTAACAGAGGGCAGGAGCTCAGCACCAAGATCAGACCCTGCTCTGGAACAGGGAAGCACGCCCAAAGATGGCCTGGCACATGCCAACACCTCTGCCAGACCATGGCACTCACCGCTGTTGCCCCGTGCCCCAGTTGGACCCACGGGCATCCCTGTGGTATCAGAAAGAATGGTGGCACAAGTCAGTATTTGACCAGCCCATCTCTTCTTACACGCATCCAGAGCCCCAGAGACACACGAGCCTTGTTGAAATGCTGACAGCGTTCACTCCTGACCAGCCTTGCAGCCATTCCACGGCCCCACAAGACATTGTGCCCCAGGCTGGTCCCTACACTGTAACTCCTGACACCCCCAGCAAGGTGCTGTCAGTGCCACCAGCCACCCCTGCCCACTGTGTCCAGCACACTGTGCTGCATCTTGGCCTCCCCAGCTTGGTGCCAGCAGTGCCTGCACATCCAGCATGAGGACATCTCATTTGGGGACAGCCTGCCTGGCTGGTGGGTGGCCAGGCAGGATGCTCCCAAGGTGATGGTCACAATAGTGGCTGAGCACTGGCAGTGCCTGTTGTGGGGTGAGCACAGGGCAGAGTCTGTGGCTCTGCCAACAGCTTGGCTGTAGGAAGAGGGAAAGGACAGCACAGAAGGGTGGAGGATAAGGAGAGGAGAGAAGAAACAGCAACAGGGCAAAGAACTTCCCCTGGGTGACTGCAAGCAGTGAGAGAACAAGCCTTGTGGGCTGAGCCCAGGGTAGGCACCTTGCAGCTCCTGCTGCTGCCCTAGCACATGCTCCCCTTACCTGGGCTTTTTAACAATCTCATCCTCACCATCCTCCACTGAGCGCATCAGGAGAGAAATGGGGAGATGGCATCAGTCTGCAGCAAGGTCCAGGAAAAGCAGGAAGGGAAAGGAGGAAAACCAACCTCCCCACCCACCATCCCCTTGCCCCATTGCACAGCTCTGTCTGGCCATGGGGCAGAGCACGGCCCCAGCCCAGCAGCACCACCATGAGCCCACACATGAACTCCCGTTGGCTCAGCTGCCCTCAGGGAGTTACTTGGGGCCAAACCCCAAACTCCTGGGTGCCTCACCCCACTGCCTCTCCCAGCTTCCAGTTACCCCAAAACAGTCCACCACCCCCAGCCAGTGCCAGGCCCTGCAGTAACTCACTGCCATCTGTGCCCGTCAGCTGGGCCAGTTTGCGGAAGGAGCGGGACTGGGAGGTCCCGGTGCGGGGCTGCCAGCCCTCAGTGTCCTCTAACATCCGCAACTTCCCAGGATCACACCCGGGGGTGCTGGGGGGCTCCAGAGGCTGTAGAGACTGCCTGTGAGTGACAGAGGGCAGGAACTTCAGCCAGCATCAAGCACAGACCCTGCTTCAGCACAGGGCAGTGCTGCCAAAGGTGCCCTCACCAGATCCTAGCACTCACCACTGCTCCACTGTGCCCCAGCTGGGCCCACAGGCATCCCTGTGATATTGGAAGAAATGGTAGCACAACACTCAGTATTTGACCATGGCCCAGTCCATCCCTCACAAATGCACTCCAGAATTAGGAGAAGTCGGTGACACTCACCCAGCTCTGCCCTGCCATCCCACAGCCCCATGCCAGGCTCACGGCACATTGTCCAGTTGCTGCCTAGCACCTCCCAATACCCCCAGCAAGGTGTTGTCAGTGCACCAGCCTTCTCCAGATCCCTTTTCCTCGAAGCAATGGCAGAGCTTGGCCTCCCCAGCTTGGTGCCAGCAGTGCCCAGCAGGTCCTACCCGGCCCAGGACATCTTGTCTGGCCGGTGGGTGTCCGGGCAGGACCCTCCCGAGGTGATGGCCAGAGCAGTGGCTGAGCTCTGGCAGTGCCCACTGTGGGATGAGCGCAGGGTGAGCTCTGCAGCTCCACCAACAGCTCGACTCTTGGAGAGAGAGAGAAGAAACAGCAACAGGGCAAAGAGCTTCCCCTGAGTGACTGCAAGCAGTGAGAGAGAACCAGGTGTGTGGGCTGAGCCTGGGGTGGGCACCTTGTGGCTCCTGCTGCTGCTCCAGCACACGCTCCCCTTACCTGGGCTTTTTAACAAGCTCGTCCTCACCATCCTCGACTGAGCACAGCAGGAGAGAAAGGGGGAGATGGAGTCAGTCTGTGGCAATGGAGGCCCAGAGACAGCAGAAAGGGAAAAGGAACGGGAAAGAGAAAAGGACCTCTCCTCCCACTGCCCACCTGTCCCAACACACAGCCCTGCCTGGCCATGGGGCACAGCACGGCCCCAGCCTAGTGGCACCACCAAGAGCCCACACAGCCCCACGTGGCTCCATGTGGCTCAGCTGCCCTGCAGGGCCAAAACCAACACTCCAGTGCCACAAGGCACCAAAGCCTTTATCCAGCTCCAGTTGCCCTGGCAAAGCCGGGCAGTCAGCCAGGGCCAGGCCCTGCAGGAACTCACTGCTGTTTGTGCCCACCAGCCGGGACAGCTTGCGGAAGGAGCGGGACTGGGATGTCCAGCTGTGGGGCTTTGAGTCGTCAATGTCCTCTAACATCCGCAGCTTCACAGGGTCACACACAGGGGTGCTGGGGGACTCCAGCAGCTGTGGGGGCTGCCTGTGAGTGACAGAGTCATCTGTCAAATCTGACAGATCTCCTGGGGCTGTCCCCCACCTTCCCCAGCACAGAATCACAGCACACCAGTACCAGAGACGCCTCATCTTACTCCCCCACCCCGCAACTCCTCCTCCACAAAGGCTGGGCCTGTGAAGGATTGACTCTGGAATGACCACCACCATTCCTGGCAATTTGAAACTGGCCCCAAGGGCCAGAAGGAGAAAGGACAGAGCAAGAATAAGCCAAGGTCAAAAAAACACCATCAGGGAAGCTGCACCACAGCCGTCTATGGCAGTGCCACCTGGCCCTGGGCACGGTGCCCAGCACAGCCCAGCAGCCCTTGCCCAGCCAAGCCACATCTTAGGGAACAGGGAATGGATCACACGCAAGGACACTCCAGGGCCCCAGCAGCTGGCAGAGACAGGCAGCACAGGCCCTTCTACACTGGGGTGTAGAGTTTGGTGCCAGGAGTGACCCACCCACACGGGCAGAGCAGTGCCTGCTGCCCATCCCCAGGCTGGCCCTGCCCCAGAGGACGGGGCACTGGCAGGGAAGAGGCATGCAGGGAGGATAGAGAGAGCAGGTAAAAGGCTTACTGACTTGTCAAGGCTCAGCACCTGTAGGGAGAGGGAAAGAGAAAGGGAGGAGAAAAAGAAAGAAAAAGGAAGGTGAAATTAGACCCGCAGCACCCAAGAAGTTTCCAGAGTTCACCTATGGCCTGCATTAGTCCCCATATCCCCCAAGTCTCACACCCAGCTCGCCCAGGGCTGAGCGCACACTGGGACACAGGGGCTGATGCCAACGGACCAGACTCTGCTTCCTCAGCCCCCAGAACAGGCCTGGATGCCCAGGGCAGTCAGTGCCGCATCCCACCCCATTGCCCAGTTTTTGGGCTCCACAGCAGCTCTGGCAGGAGGAGCAGGGACCAGCAGCTGCCGGACACATGCAGCCGAGCAGAGCCGGGGGAGAACAGTGGGGCAGGGCTGGAGGCCATCACTCTGCCCAGCCCATTCCTGCAACCAGGGGACCAGCAGGACGTCCCCAGGCAGGCACCGGCTGGTGATCACAGACAGCCACCGTTTCCCTGCCGCTGCAGATACCAGCCAGTGTCCTGCTACAGCCACCGTGTCAAGCCTGGCAGGAGTCCCCAAAGGCTGACGTGTCCCTGAGCGAGGGACCGGCACGAGCGTGGCTCTGTGTCCCTGTGTGCGAGAGTTCTCTTGTGCCACCTCGGTACCAGCCACCGGGGACCCCGGCACGGGCACTGTCACCCGCTCCCACCCAGGGTGCCTGGCATGCAAGGCGCAGCAGGGCTGGGCAGCAGGCTCCCCCCGATCCTCAGGGAGCAGGATGGACAGCAACATACCCGTTGTGCTGGGGGGTGCAGGCGGGCGCCAGGGGCGCATACGTCACGGGTTTCGTCACCAGCCCAGGCCGTGGGTTCGGAGGTGAGCCAGCCCCGAAGGGCCGAGCTGTTTTGTTGAGGGCGGTGCTGGGAGCGAAGTTATATTTCAGGGGTTCAGAGCAGGGGAGTGAGTCCTGAGCGAGACAAAACACACAGACACGGGCTCACACGTCAAGCAGCATGCAAGGGGCAGCCCTGGGCCAGGCAGCGCAGCAGGCAGCCAGGTAGGAAAGCTGGACAGCACGTGCACCTTGGAGACTGGGCTCTGCCAGGCTGGCACTCACTCCACTGGGCACCTGACCCAGCGACAGCATGTCACAAACCCAGCCTGAGGGTCATTTGAAGATTAGTAGGTGCCCTGGACACTCGCTGCTGCCCGTGGCAGGGCGGTGCATGCACACACGCCGATCGCAACCATCCCATGGCACAAAGCTGAACATATGCAGGTGGCTTCTGCCCAGGAGCCACCAGTCACTGGCCCCAGCCCTGCCTCCCTGTGCCAGGGCACTCCCCAGCACTAGCAAACACCTGCCCAGCCTCCTCCCCTGTGCTGGCCCCTCTGCATCCCTGCCCACACCCAGCACCAGCAGGGACACAGACAATCTGGGCCCATGCACCTACTGAGCAGATCCCACTCCTTCTGATCCTCCACAATGCCAGAGGTCAGAGCTGCTCCTCCAGCTGGGTTTTCTAGACCTCCAAACACACCCTGGCCCCCTAAAAGCCCCAGGAGCAAAGTCCATGTGTGTGACTACACTGAGATTCCCTTCCCCTGAGATGCTTGAGGCTCCCCTGAGGTTGAGCTGCCACTGAGGCACCAGGAGCAACACGTACCTTCTGCGGCTTCCCCAGCTGGTTCTGGGCTCTGCAAGAGAGGAGACAGATGGGCAGGTGCTGGAGCTGGCCCAGACACCACCAGCATGCTGGTACCCCAGGGATGCAGCACCCAACCGAGGGGAACCATGGCCAGCTGGCACTGCCATGTGGCTTGCAGTCAGGTTAAGCCTTATCCAGGCAAGCAGAGCCCTTGGACACAGCCAGGGGCTTCCAGGCTCTAAGTAAGGAGCAGTGGAGATGGTGATGCCAGGAGGTGGCACTGGGCAGAGGGCCCTGATTATGCTCCAGTCAGATCAGAACCCCATGTTTGTGGGACCCACGATTCCTACCTGCTCAGGGTGAGGCAGAGCCTGTCCCCGCAGGCACGGATCCTGTTCTGGGCCTCGATGTGTGTCATGGCACTGGTGCTCTCCCCGTCGATGTACAGCACCCAGTCGCCCACTCCCACGCCGGCCTGGGCCGCCTTCCCGCCCGGAGTCAGCTGCAGGACAGACAGAGTTAGGGAGAGCTGGAACAGCCAAGCAGTGATGTGGGAGCAGAGGGACATCCTCATGAGGGCAGGGGCCTGCAGAGGCCCAGCATCCCCAGCCTGGCACAGGACACCACACAGCCCTGAATCAGGGGAAGGTGGGGACCCCCAGATTACTCCCCATTTCCCAGTGCATGAGCCCAGAGCAGCCTCTTCCCCTTGGCAGCAGCAGAAGGCAAAGCACTACTGCAGGGCGCTGCCCAGCCCCTGCCCTGTGGCACGGCTGGGGACCCTGCCAGCACCCCAGGGCCTCATCGCCATGACGCCAAACACAGAGGCAATGCTGCCTCAGCCTCGGCAAGAAGCCCAGCCACCCCGTGGACTCATCCCTGTGGTCCTGGGGCAGGAAGAGAGCACAGTGAGTCAGGGCCTGTTGGGCAGCTCACATCTCACTGCAAACCACAGGCATGTCCAGTCCTTCGCCTGGGGCGGGGAGGGACAGGGGAGGCACCCCTTGGGCACTCCCCCCAGCCGCCTGAGCTCCTGTCCCGTTCCCAGCAGGCGCAGACATTACCTCATTCCCACAGAGGAGCAGGAGCCCTCCCGGGGCAGGGAGACACCCGCCCCCACCCACGTCGCCCCGCTGGGACAGCCGGGAGCACAGCCACGAGTTCCCCTTCCCAGCCACAGTGCCAGGGATGCACCTTGCCCCTGCTATGGCTCCATGGCACGGCTGTACGTCAAACTCATGCTAGGAAGTGGAGGCTGCCCTCCCCTCCCACCACGGATGCGCAGCCAGAGGCGAGCAGGGCCTGGAGCACCACACACAGCTCCCAGGCACTGACAGACAGACAGACAGACGTGGGCAGGCTGCAGCCATTCCTGCTCCTCCAGCATGGAAGAACTCGAGGCGCTTGGACACAGACCAAGTATTTCCTCAAGTCCTGTTCGACATGAACATAAAAGGAGCGAGCCAGATTCCCAGCACTGTCAGAGGGCTGAAAAATCCCTGCAACAGAGTCCCGGCCCCTCCTTGCAGAACCCGGCTTGCCCCAGAGCCACACGTCCCCTCTTCTAGGCCAGCACTACCCATCCACGCAAGGCCAAACACCACATATGGGCTGGATGTGGCCCGGTTCCACCTGCATCCCACCGCTATTGCCAGCGGGACATGGGTACCGCCCCCAGTGTCCCCACACCGCCCTCCTGTTCCTCCTGCCCAGCACGGGAGGGTGCCCTCAGCAGCAGTGGTGCCCCCGGCTCCTGGCCATGCTGCTGCAAGCCCCAGCTTGCTGCCCTGGAGGGCTGGGGAAGACACGGGGCGGCTGCGTGGGTTTGGAGGCAGGAGCAGGAGCTGGGAGAGGTTTTCACACGACTGCCCAGGAAGGGGAGAGCACGTCAGGCTGCGTCATGAAGCCTCACCCAGCCTGGTCAGCACTTCCCGTCCCCCTCCATGCCAACGTGCAGGAAACCCCTGTGACAGGTGCAAGCTCAGCCAGGAGCCACGGCAGTGCCAGCCCTTCTACTTCCCACCCAGGCCCGCTAACCAGGGCTTCCTTCCTCCCCTCTCCACCCAGTCTTTTGTTCCCTGCACCTCCATCACCACATCCAGAGAGGTGCTCACCTACTGCCCTGTCCAGGGGCCTCCAGGAGAGAGCCTCTCTCGGTGCATCCCTCAGTGCCTTCCTGCCAGTAGAACCAAAGGGTCTCTCCTCTTCCTCAGCTGGCAGATACCAGGATGAGCCACACAGCATCCAGCTGTCCAGACTGCAGCCCTTATCCTGGCTCCAGCACAGGGGCCATGGTTTATAGCCTGCCTAACCAAGGTGTCAGCACCTAGCAGAGCCCCTTGCCACATGAGGTACATGTCAGAGAGCCATGGTGGCACCTCTTTTGTGTGATTAGTGAGCTGAAACAGCCTCACTGCTCACCCAGGAGAGTCACAGCGACAGACACAGCTGAAAGCCAAGCCAATGGACATACCAGCGCTGCCCTGTGCTACCCACCCTTGCAGGGCAGGGCCCCACTGCAGCTCACAAAGCTGGGGCAGGATGCTTCCTTCCAGCCTGCTGCTGCAGGGCCAGCTCACAGGAAGCAGTGGCCAAGGACATCAGCATGCTCTGGGCAGGAGCTCTGGGGCTGGGGATGCCTCTGGAGTGCAGAGCAGCACAGGCTCACCCCTTCCCATCAGGGCACACCACCCTGCCAGGAAGCCCAGCCTCACCAGAGAGTCCCTCAAAGCTGGCTGCATCCCCTGGGAATGTCCTCGCTGCTCCTGCCCTGCCCACGACGGCAGCACTGCCCGAGCCTCACCAAGCAGTGCTTCACGAGGCCCCTGCCCCGGGCTCTGGGAGGCTCCTCCATCCGACCAGACCCTTTGTTAAGAACTGGCTCGCAGCCAAGAGAAACATTTTTTAGAGAATAAACTCGCTGAAGCCGTCTCTGCGTGCTCAGCAGAGATCAGCAGGCCCCGGGGCAGCAGCACTGGTGACTCCAGGCTCACACAGCGTCCTCAGGGCCCGTGCTCCGTGCTGGGATGCTGCGGAGATCTGTGCCCTCTGGGACAGGCGTGCAGTGCCCGGCTCGTGCCAGGGGCAGGTCCCCACGCAGCACTCAATGCCACGAGCAAAGCTGTCCTTCGAGAAGCAGCCTCCGTGCCAGCTGCCCGAGCGCCAGCGGCACAGGCGATGCAGTCACATTCCAAGGCTTATAAGGCAATTGCGTGGCCAGAGCTGTGGCCAGCACCCGCCCGGGGACGGGGACCTGCACACAGCCAGGGTCAGACCCGGGAGCACTGCAACGAGAGAGGCTCAAACCAGCAGCCTCGGGCACAACCACCTGTGGCACAACGGCTCTCACTGGAGAAATGGGAGAGTTTTGTGGAGGGAGTCACGTCCCTGTGCAGGCAGCAGCGCAGCTTCCTCCTCTCCATGCCCATTTCAGGAGTGACCTCAGGCATGGAGCTGGGAGCTGTGCTGTGGAAAGGAGGGCAGAAAGGCACTGGCTAGGTCCTGGGATGCCAAGCCCAGTGCTGGGGTGCAGACCAGGAAGCCAGTCCCACATCTCAGAGAGCAGATCCCCTGCCGCTGTGGTGGGCACACTCCGGAAGGGGCCTCCCCTGCCGCCCTCTGCAGAGGCTGTGCAGAATTTCACGTTTCTGCTGCAGCTCTCTGCCCGGAACACCCCCGTGATGGGCTGCAGCTGATAAGGGACCAAGGAGGCTACGTGGAGCCAGGCAGGGCAGGATGCAGCATTCCCGGGGCCCCAGCTCATCTACATCCCCCGTATGGCTCTGCCTCAGCCACTGCAGCCTCCCTCCCACAGAGGCAGGAGGAAGGATGGGTGTCACCAGCCTTGGTTTCTCTTACCCTGGAGATGGAGAGCGGCATGCTGAAATCCTTTCCTCCCTGCAGCCTGAAGCCCCAGGGTGCCGGCCCATTCAGCATCACCTTGTAGGACTCCATGTCGCCCATCTCTGCAAGGGAAGAGGGTGTGATCCCGGTGTTAGGGTACGTGGGAACAATGCAGGGAGAGCAGGCGAGGAGAGGGCTCGGCTCCTGGCAGGGCAGGACAGGAGGCAGGTCACGTTTCCAGCTGTAACTCCACCCTGACCATCCTACACTGTGGTTAGAGACGCACCCCAAATCCATCAGCATCTCCTCCAGCAACGTCAGAACTGAGGGGCCCAGGCTAACACTGACTAGTGCCAGGGAGCCAGGCGCAGCCCTGCTGCCACCCACAGTGGAGTGTCTGTGGGCTCTGCTCTCCTCCCAAACCTGGGATGTGCTCTCCCTTGCAGTACCCCAGGAACTCCTGCTGCTGAGAGCCAAGGCAGTTCAAATCGCAGAGAAGCAACAGCAGGTACAGAAGGATATGAACCAGAAGCATTTTTGCCGGATGAATTAGCAGCAGCAGCACAGGAGCTGCGTGATGCCACCCGAGGCGCCTGGCAGAGCAGCCAGGCTGGCGCTCCGGCAGCCGGCCGAGCAGATGCTCTCTGGGAGCGAGCCCATCTCCGGGGCTTCGGCAGGAGGGAATCCCGGCGCTCCCCTGCCTGACAGCTGTCAGCCGGCCAAGGCTCCGGGCAGATGGGCCAGCACCAGCCTCTTGCCACCTTTTACCTGGAAGAAGCCTCCAGACCCCCACGAACGGTCCCAGGACCTTCCTCCCGAGGGCGGACAGGGCCGGCTGCAGGGCCGGGGGCCAGCGTGCCCCCGCTCTCCCCGGGCCGGTGCGGGCTATATAAGGCGTGTAAGACGACACCAGCCCGTTCCCCGCTCGGGAGGGCCGGGGGAAGAGCTGCGTGTCAGGCATTCCCGGCGCCCCGCAGCCGCGCAAGCCCCAGCGAGGCGCCGGGACGGGGCGGCCCGGATCGGGCGGATACCCCCCCACCTCTCCCCGGCGGGACGGGGCCCGGCTGCACCGGAGGTCTCCAGCGTGCACAGGCTGGGCAGCCCCTTCCTACTGCTGGGAAGCCCCACCCTGACCCGAGGGGGGCCCAGGACCCCTCCCCATCCCACACCGCCGCCCCACCCGGGGGTCGAGGACGTCGGCTCTGCCCCACACGGGCCCGACCCCGACCANCCTTTATTGACCGAACGACACCGGCGGCATCAAGCCCAGTCCCGCGCTCCGGGGCTCTCCCGGCTCAGCAGCCGCACCAGCTTGGCCCGAAGGGTGCTGTGAGGCTTGTGCCCGGAGCGCCCCGACAGCCCCTCCTGCCCTCCGCGCCCCCAGCCGGCGGCCCGGGGGTTCTGTGCCAGGGCGGCCCGGTTGTCATAGAGGGCCCCCCCCTCACTGCTGTGGCCCTCGGGGGCCTGTCGGCACCCCAGCTCCCACTGCCCTTCCTCCTCCTCTTCCTGAGCCCTGGCTGGATGTGGTTCTGCAGTGAAGATGTTCTCGTAGAGATGCTCAGGGAGCGGCTTCCCCACAGCCCAGGGCTCACCAGAGCCTGGCTGCCCTGGCACAAATAGGGGCTGCTGGCCCCGGGCGATGGAGGCATAGACAATGGGGCATGAGCCCTCTGGCTCTGGTGGAGTGAAGCAGAGGAGGTTGGCAGGGGTGTGGGAGGCAGGCTGTGTCACCCCCAGGGCTGGGCTGGGCTGGGGATCATCGTTCCCTGGTCCCCAGGGCTGGGGCTCGAGGCCCTGTGCAAAGAGCTGGGGGTCTGAGACACAGAAAAGTCTGGGGTCTGGGGTGTCCTTGCCCTGCTGCTGGCAGGCGATGGCAGCAGCCACAGCCCGGCAGAGCTCAGGGGCCCGTGGGGTGCTGAAGGTGAAGGTGCCCTCGCCGGAGTCACNCGACCCCCCCCCTTCCCCGGGAGCCAGGCCTCAGCCCTCCAACCCTCACGCCCCCATCCCCTCCGGCAGAGGACGCAGCCCCCCGCCACGGCTCGGCTCCCCGCACTCACCCGCGGCCAGCGGGGCCCGGCGAAGCGGGCGGGAGCTGAACGCTGCGGGGCGGACAGACGCGGGACTCAAACCCGGGCACCGCCCCCGTCCGGCCCGGCCCCATCTTATATAGGATCGGGAGAGGGCGGAGCCAGCGGGCGTTCCGGCCAATCACCGTGCGCGCCTCTGCCTGCCGGGGCGGGCACGGCGGCGCCCCCTAGCGGGGAGGCGAGAGCTGCCCNAGGAGGTTGGCAGGGGTGTGGGAGGCAGGCTGTGTCACCCCCAGGGCTGGGCTGGGCTGGGGATCATCGTTCCCTGGTCCCCAGGGCTGGGGCTCGAGGCCCTGTGCAAAGAGCTGGGGGTCTGAGACACAGAAAAGTCTGGGGTCTGGGGTGTCCTTGCCCTGCTGCTGGCAGGCGATGGCAGCAGCCACAGCCCGGCAGAGCTCAGGGGCCCGTGGGGTGCTGAAGGTGAAGGTGCCCTCGCCGGAGTCACTGCGGCGGCCAGCCTCGAAGGAGAAGACTGCCTGCAGGATCAAAGGGGAGGGTGAGGAGCTGGCACCCACCCTGGGCTGGCAACAGCCCCAGGAAGGGAGTGGGGGACTCACCTGATCCTGGCCAAACTTGCGAAGGAAGGGGTAAGGCCAGGTGAGCAGGGGCTGGTGGGACTGGGGGTCCTTCAGTGTCAGGCTCTGGGGAAGGGCCGAGAGCAGGTAGTGCCCGTGCAGGCCACATCGAGTGGCCGCGTCTGTCTGGACCACCAGCACCAAGAATTCAGTCACTGTGGGAGCCAAACAAGCCAGGGGTCAGCACTGCAGCACTGAGCTGCAGCCCACCCCAGCCCTATTCACCACTCCTGCACATACGGTCCTGCCAGGATGAGTAGAGGGAGTTCTCCTCCATGGGGACAGCGGGGCTGGGCTGCGTCCTCGCACTGCTCGGCACTGTCTCTTTTGCACCCTGAAACAAAGGGATGTGAGTATTACCTGGGACAGGGGGGAGCACAAACCCCCTGCCGACCCTGGAACTAGCCAGCTCACCCAAGTAGGGCTCTTGGCTCTGCCAGACCCCTTGGTACCTGGAAGGCCAGCTGGCAGAGCTGGGTGATCCACTCATCCCGCTGCTCAGCTGCCAGCACATAGCTCTTCTCCGTGGTGGTGAGGTAGAAGGCAGCGGTGGCTTTGGGGCAGCTCTCTGTGCCTGCCGGGCCCACAGAGACGCAGTCAGAGAGGCGGATCACCCGGCGGGCACACCGCTGCAGAGACGTCTTCTCCGGGATCGTGCCATCATCCCGCACATCAAAGTTCTCCATGCGGGCCACGCCGGAGGGGCTAGCGGCGAACAGCTGGGCTCGCATCTTCCTCCAGGACCTCTAATGCATGGGAAGGGCAAAGGCAAGGAAAAAACGGGTCAGCAAAGAGCTGCCTGCTGCATCTGGCAGCACCGCCCTCCACGCAGGGCCAGCAGTGCTTGGGAAGAGCCATACAGGGCACGAGGGGCACAGGGGAGTCCCAGCCTGCACCCACCAGATGCTGTCGGAGGGCACAGAGAACAGCACAGATCCTCGAGCTGTGGGGCAGGGCAGCCCCAAAGCTGGGTTGAGGGGAGTCTTGCCCTGAGCAGGCTTGGCATGGCTCACTGGGTGAGTCACACTCACTCCCAGCTCCCTGAGCACCAGGTCCTGCTCTTTGTTCCCCGCTGCAAGTGCCGGCCTGCCGACCTGCAGCTGAGCTCTCAAGCTGTTCTCAGGACAGACCCTGATGCAAATTAAAGCCATTTTGAGCTGCTGAGGCTCCTGCAGGCAGCCTCACATCTGCTGAGCAGCCTGCTTCCTCCCAGGGGAGCTTCTGCAGCACCAGCACCTTCCCAGTCTGTCATGGGATAGCGGGGGCGCGTGCCACCATGTACCTCAAAAGTGCAGCAGAGCCTCCACCCTGCAGGAACCAGATGCAACCAAGCACCCAAAATACCCACCGCCCCCAGCCCACCTGCCTCCTCCATGGCAGGGCACCGGCTCCTCATATACAGGACTGCCTGCTGCGCTTTCAGGGCTTGGTTCTTGTTTGGCAGGGAGGTCAGGGTGTGATTGTAACCCCACACATCCACTGAGACCCCTACAGGACACGACCACCCTGCCACAACATGACCAGTGTGCCAGCAGGGCCTACTTCGCCAACACCTGACAGCTCCCTGGAGCTGGCCCGACCCTGGGTACTCTCACCATGTCACCCATACCCTGCCTGGAGGGCTGTGGCACTCAGTTCCCCCTCCAAGGGCACAGAAGAGCAGCCCAAGTCAAAAGGGTGTCGCACAGATAGCGCTGGCCCCCCAGGGCCAGGCTGATGGAGGGCACAGGGACACGTCCCACGTGCTGCCCCAGGGCCCCGCTCCCACACACACACACGCTGGAGCTGCGCCACATCAACGCATTTTTATTCTTCCACTGCGACTCACGCGGTGACCAAGCAAAAAGGACCCCCCACGGGGGCGAGCCAGAGTGGGTGTCTGCATGGATGAGTCCCCTCAGCCACAAGCAGAGCCCTATTTGTGGGTCTGCTGAGCCCAGGGCTCTCCCAGAGCAGCTCCAACGGGTCTGTCTCCTGTCCTTCCCTTCCCGGACTGCTGAGGGCCCAGCCCCAGGCCCGGCATCACGACAAATCAGGGCAAACCCTCTACCAGCCCCAAATCTACCCTTTACCTTTCCAAATTTGCAGTGCTGCACATAGAGGATCCCATCCTTCACTGGTCTCTCCATGGGCCCAGTTTACCCTGGCAGCCAGTGCAAGGATCAGGGACTCGGGCTACCCGCAGCGGAGAAAATGTGACTGCTGCAGCCGAAGGAAAGGCATGCGGCAGACTTCCTTCTCAGAGAGACTTCCCCTTTTTGGGGTGTGGGATGGGGGGCAGAGGCAGGGCCATAGGAGGTGTCCATGCGCCCGCCCTCCCCCTTGCAGCAGGGCAGTGGGGCAGAACGCGGGGGCAGAGCACAGGAAGCACCTCGGGGAGCGCCTGACACGAGCATGGCACACTCCACCTCACCCTGGCTGCATCCCAGAATGTCTGGGGAGACAGGAACACCCACCCGCTAAGGATGCACAAATCCAGGTGAGGGAGATGGACCCACAGAAACTGTGTGAGGATTTGTGAGGAGCAACACAAGACCCTGACCTCACCACTGCAGGGGGCTGGCAGAGGCAGCAGGCAGCTGGCCAGACCAGTCGCCCCACCTGGGGCTTTCTCTTGCCCTGAGGCACCGCTACCTGCTTGCCCAACACACCGCTGATGTAACAGACTGTTGCAGCACAGATCCATACATTTCCTTCCGGGGCAGGAGCTTCGTCAGGCTGAGCTGGCAACAGTCCCAGTGACCAAAAGTCTGGAAAAGGGGCCACAGCAGTGCAAGACAGGCCCTTGGGCTGAAAGGGAGCCCAGGCCCATCCAGGGGGAGTGTGGGGCAGCACACTCTCCAGGCTAGAAGTCCATAGAGCTGTGGGCCAGGTAGTCTTTGCGGCCGATGTTGCTGACTTGCTTGGTCTGCATCGCCTCCAGCTTGGGGCAGTCGGTGATGCGATGGCCCAGGCCGCCGCAGAAGGCACAGCCCCGCTCGTCTGCAACGGAAGGGATGGGGTCAGGGCCAAGACAGCACAGTGCCACGCCAGGACAGCAGCCCCCATCCCACACCAGTGTCTCCCCAATGCTGCCGCACTGGGAGCTGGGGTCCCATCTGGAGCCCAGGTTTTGCAGCAGCCCTGCAGGGGTCCCTGTGTCAACCTGGGGTCTCTCACCTCCGATGTCCAGCATGGTCTCGTCCCCACAGTGCAGCACCTGGAGCACAGGTGGCACCTTCTGCTTTGCCTCCAGGAGCAGAGCCTTCAGGTCCATCAGCACCGACTCATCTAGGGGCAGAGACATAGGTCAGGCAAAGCCCAGCACCACCATCTCCCCTCCACCAGCCATCCTGCTTGCTCAGAACACCTCCTTGCTACTGCCCAGCTGCCTCCTCCAGCCCCCTGCCCCATGCTGTTCCTCACCACAGGCCTTGTTGATGAAGGTGGTGGCAATGCCGGTGTTGCCCGAACGGCCTGTACGCCCAATGCGGTGAACTGTGGAGACAGGGACAGGATCAGCCCTGGGTGAGCGCAGTGTGACAGACCATCCCTGCCCCAAGACACTGCAGAGACAAGCACAGAGCCTTGCTGGCCTCTAGACCCCTCCCACAAGGCCCAGTGCCTACCATAGTTCTCAATCTCCTCTGGCATGTCGTAGTTGATGACGTGCTGGATGGCTGGGAAGTCCAGGCCCTTGGAAGCGACGTCAGTGGCAACCAGGACATCCTTCTTCCCATCCCGGAAGGCCTCAATGGCTTTTGTCCGTTCTTCCTGATCTGCAAAGGCCCAGCAGAGAAGATCAGCGAGGGCAGAGCTCCCAGCCCTACCTACTGCAGCAACCACTATGGCCTCAGACTCAAACATCGCTTCCTCAGGCAGCCTTCCTCCCAATGAAGGAGCACAGGGGCCTCTACATCCCATAGGGACCTGCACTGTGTCTATGCCTGCTACGTACAACGTGGAGCTCACTCCTGACACTGCCACAGCCCTTCCTCACACCATCAACAACTGCTGCATGCTGGCACCTTCCGTGGCCACAAACATTCCTGGGGTCACACCATAGCCCAGGCCTCCGTGGGACCCTCACTGACCTTTCCCTCCATGGATGGCCACAGCTTCCACACCCTTGAGCAGCAGGTACTCATGGATCGCATCGACATCTGCCTTTTTCTCTGCGAAGATCAGCACCTGCGACAGCACAGGCATCATATCAGGGCCCTTTCTGCAGGCTGGCACTGCTGGCACCAGCACAGCCCCCTGGGGAAGCCCATTCCCTCTTGCTGAGCAGAGCACACAGCACTGCTGGTCCCAGGACCTGCTCATACATGGAGCATGGCTCAGGCACATGCCCACCCCACACAGGGGATCCCCCCTGCCAGCTCCCCCATGCCCCAGTGTGACTACATTGTCCCCAGCACACTCACCGGTGGAGGGGTCTTCTGCAGGCACTCCAGCAGGTACACCATCTTGGCCTCCTCTTTCACATACTCCACCTCCTAGGAACAAGCAGAGGGATGGGTCAGGCAGCTGCTCGGTATCCCTTAGCCAGCTGGGAAGGAGGGCCATGAACCTCCCAGCTCCCTGGCAGAGGGAGGTATTAAGTGCCCTCATGAATGTTTCTGGCCTCCCACACAGGCACAAGGGAGCACCCAAACACCTCACCTGCACAACATCCAAGCTGGCAGCACCCGCTCGCCCAACGTTAATGGTGATGGGCTTCACCAGGGCACTCTTGGCAAAGTTTTGGATCTTCTTGGGCATTGTGGCACTGAAGAGGAGGGTTTGCCGCTGGCCCTGCACAGGGAAGAACCTTTAGCACTCACCCAACCTGGCATGTGCAGGATCGAGCTTCAGGGTGCTCCTATCGTGGCAGTTCAGTACCTTGAAGTAGGAGAAGATGGTACGGATGTCCCCCTCAAAGCCCATATCGATCATCCTGTCAGCCTCATCCAAGGCCAGGTACCGGCAGATGTCCAGGCTCACCATCTTCTTCTGCAGCAGGTCCATCAAGCGCCCAGGGGTTGCCACCATCATGTGTACCCCACTGTGGGGTGAGAGGAGGCCACAGTCAGGCCCTCGGGATTCCTGCTCCATGCAGGACACCTCCCTGGCACATCACTTTCACCCCCACGCTGTCCTGAAGCCAGGGTGCCACCCCTTAGACCCCTGCCAGAAAACAGAGCAGCTCGAGCCCCATGGACTCCCCAAGTCTTACTGTTTGATGGTCTCCATTTGCTCCTTGACAGACATGCCCCCGATGCAGAGGGCGCAGCGCAGCGGGGGCAGCCCATCCTCCTGCAGCAGACGACAGTAGTACTCCAGGATGCCGTGGGTCTGCCGGGCCAGCTCCCGCTAGAGACAAAACCAGCTCATTCCTACACCTCTGTGCAGGCAGAATTTAGGATTTCCACTGCAAGTCAATCACAGCCTCCTCCTGACACTCACCGAAGGACAGATGATGAGTCCATAGGGTCCCTCTCGCTTGGAGAATGGCAGCCTCTTCTCCTGCTCCAGGCAGAACATGATCACCGGGAGGGTGAACACCAACGTCTTCCCAGAGCCAGTGAATGCGATGCCAATCATATCCCTTCCTGAGAGGCTGTCAAGGAAACGGGGCAGATGGGGAGGAGGAATGTCATGGAACGGCTCAAACCTCCAGGGCTGAGCAAGGTGACAGGGTGCATCTGACACCAGGGAAGAGCGCCTGGTCCACACCACTGAGTGGGCTGCGGGAGCAACTGCTCCGTACTCTGGGATGCAGAAAGAGCACTCACATTGTGGGGATGCCTTGGATCTGTATGGGTGTTGGCTGCTGGATTCCTTTTTTCTTCAGGCCTCTCAGGATAGCTGTCAGAGAACAAGGGACAACGCATGTTCATGACCTGAACTATTCCCTCTCTTCTCCCACTCAGGTCCCAGCAGCAGCTCTCCCACCAGTGACAAACACCCCTCAGGCCAACAGCCAGGAAAAACGTGGGATCCCTTCCAAGCTCCTCTCCTGGCCTACCTGCTGGGAACTTCATCTCCTTGAAGCTCTTGATGGGGGGAGGGATGCTCTCCCCCTCCACCAGGATGTGGTACTTCTTGCGCACACGGTCGTGCCGTGCCTCCGACATGCCCAGAATGTAGCGAGGGGCTCTCCAGCTGTGAAAGCAAATGAAACAGCTCATGGTGCAGAATGAGGCCAGGGCTCCAGAACCAGCAGCTCCCATGGAGGAATTCAAGGGAATTCCCTGTTAGGCTCCAATATCCCCCCAGGTAAAACAGGTAACCCCAAGGGGCTCTGTGGAGTGAGCGTAGGAGAAGATCTGAGCCAGTTCTATGCATTAAACCCTTCCCCAAAATCTCAGTGAAAAGTGCTAAGCTAACAGCTGAGAACAGCCTGTGGATGGAAAATGCCAAAAACGTCTGGACACACCTCAATTGTCTCCCTGATACTGCCTCAGAATCCCTGAAGTCGGAAAAGACCTCTGAGATTACTGAGTCCAATCTTTGATCAATCACCACCTTGACAATGATGCCTCGAGCAGCACTGGCTCCAAAGATTCCTCCAGTCTCCTCCTCTGGCTTAGCGACCTCCCAGACCTGAAGACCCACCCTCAGGCCTTCTAGTTCAACACAAATGTGCTTTATCAAGCCTCACTGTATATAAAACAACATCTAAGGTGACTCAATGGGCTTTGATTTTACACATAATGACACAAAGACAGTTACTCGGGCAAGAGGCTGCAGAGCCACTGCTCCTGCAAGACTCTGTGGCTTCTAGTTCTCTTCATCCATGATGAAGAGCTGTTTTCAGAATGACAACTTCTGAGCTGTGCCGTGAAACGTACCTGGTTTTGATCGGGTCATCATAGGTGATGCCCTTGGCCATCTCCTTCACTGACATCAGAGCTGCAGGAACAAAGATGATGAGGCAGAGCAAATTCTCCCCAACCACATCAACCTCACTGAGAGCTCCTTGGGCAAATAGTTTGGGAGATCATGTCCAGAGACAGAAGAGGAAAAGCAGCAGCACTGACAGCCCCTCTGGCACCAGAACACCAAGTGCTGCTGTGCCCAGAGCCCCGTCACAGACATGTCCCAGCTAAGCCAGGCAGTGCCAACTGAGGGGACCCATTGTCACCTCCAGTCCCACCCCTGAGTATGAACATTCCCAAGGCAGGGAACAGCTCTCCTGCTGCCCTGGGAGCTCCGGAGACAGACCTGAAACACAGACCTCCCACTCACCTCGGCCCTCTGCCACGCTCTCCAGGATCTTCTCTTCCTCCTTCAGCTGCTTCTCCTTGGCTGACTCCTTCCGAGCTGGGGGAGAGCCAAGAAACAGTGAGGCGGTTTGTCGTCCCCTGAAAGCCACCTAGTCCCCCCACCAGCTCCTCCCTTACCTTCCGCCTTCTCTTTGAGGTGCTGGTGCTGGTCCAGCAGACTGATGTTGGACTGGGGTCCCAGCGGGATGTCATCCTCGTCCCCGCGCTGCTCGCTCCCGCTGTCCCGCTGCTCCTCCTCCGACACCACCTTCCGCCGCATCTGCAGCAGCTTCTGCAGCTGGAAGGACGCGGGTCGAGGCGGAGTGAGCGGCCTCGTGGCGGGACGGCCGCTCGGAGCCCTCCGCGGGCAGCCCCGTTACCCCATTACCATCTGCTGCTTGCGCTGCTTGACGGGCACGTAGGGCACGTAGTCGTCATCATCCTCTCCGGACAGGTCGGACGTGTCCACCGGCTCCTCGCGCTGCCTCTGTGGGGAGACAAGCGGTGAGGGGAGCCTGGGGCGGCACCGGGAGCACAGAGCGGGCGGTACCGGGGACCGGGCCCGCTCCCACCTTCCGCTCCGCCACGGCCTCCATGGCTCCTACCCGGAAGATACATAGGAAGTGACGTCAAGACGCACAGCGCCATCGCCTAGCAACGCGCAAAACGCACCACTGGGCGGGAGCTGCGACTCGGCCCGACGGGTCCCCGCGGCGGCCAAACTTGCGCAGAATGAGTTCTACATCTCCCACCTCCCGCTCCCCAACCTCCCCGGCGCGGCAGAAAGCAGCAGACAGCGGGGTTTAAATAAAATAAAAAATTAAAAAGTTCTTTATTGGGTCCAGCACGGTCCTTCCCCGCGGCACGGGGAGCCGCGTGCCCGCGGAGAGGGGGACGGGACGGCCGGGATCACCCCGCGGGGAGGGGCAGGAGGATGGAGGGAGCCCCGGGGGGTCCCCGCGGGGCAGGAGAGCACCGGGGCCCCCCGCGAAGGAGGGGACCCCACCGAGGTGAGGCGGGGGGCACAGTGAGGAGAGGCGAGCGGCCGTGGGTGGGTGGGGGTGGCCCCTCCGCACCTCACTGGGCTGCGCTGGAAGTGGTTTTCTTCAGGGTGAAGTTGGTCCAGTTCACGGCCACCTTCTGCCGCGTCTGCTTGGCCGAGTCCAGGCAGAACCTGACAGGGAGAGGACAGCCCCGGTCAGTTCCCAGCCGCTTGGGAAGCCCAGGCCTTCTGTGACCCCAGGCCCTCTCAGCTCCCAGCCCCTTCATGCCTCCAGCCCCACTGGCAGAGTCGGCCCCCCAGGGTTTCCCCCATCACCTCTTGAAATACTCCACTTCTCTGTCAGTCTCATCCATCTCTGCCCCGTCCAGGTCCTTAGGCAGGAACACATCATCTGGGGAAGCAGAGCAGAGGGTCAGCACTGCAGGGCGGGTAGGGGGCTGCCAGCTGGGCAAGGGGCCACCGCAAGGATGGCAGCACAGAGTGACACCCCCAGCACTCACCAATCGAGGTACTGGATTTCTCCACCTTGTTTCGGCCCTTCCTGCTCTTGCCCTTGGGCTGTGGGGAGCCCCCCAGGGCAAGGTGGGTGGCCAGGGCAGGTGGCTGCTGCTGTGCCAGCTCTGGCAGCTCCGCTTTGCCCTCTCCCCTCCGGCCTTTCCACTCGCTGGTTCTCTCCTTCTCCGCCCTGGCAGTGCTGCTGCAGCCCCAAGGCTGCCCCTTGCCGTTCTCCCCGGGCTCGGCACAGCCACTCGCCCGCTGTGGCTCCGGGGCACCGGCCTTGGAAGAGTGCTTGGTTCCCAGCACCTGCCCCTTCACACCAGGGCTCTCCAGCCGGGCCTGGCCGCCGGGCACAGCCATGCTGCCCTCCCCTTTCTTCACCTGCCCATTCTGCCGCTTGTTCTTCCGCTGCCGGCTCCCCGCGGGCAGCGACTCTGGCGGCTCCGGCCCCTTGGGCTGTGGTCCCTCCTTGGGCTCCGGGCTCAGCCCACTGCCGTCCGCAGCAGAGTCCGCAGCCTTGGACTGCACCCAGATCATGCGGGACAGGCTGGGCACGGCGCTGAGGCGTTTCACCACGCCGTTCTCGGCTGGTGGGGCTGGCGGGGGCTCCCCAGGCCCCTCGCCCCATCGGGGGCCCAGTTCGCCCCGCAGCAGCGTGTGGCTCTTGGCAGGGCCCAGGCTGAGCGGGGCCAGCGCCAGGTCTATGTCCTGCAGGTCAGAAGACCCGTTGAGGTTGGAGAGCAGGTTCTTCTGCTCTAGGACAGCTGCCTTCTTGGGGAAGTCATTGACATCCAGGTTGAGGTCATAGACGCTGAAACTGGCCCGGATGGAGTCCTTGATGGTGTTCTTGATCTCCTGCAGCCGGCTGCTGAGGAAGCTGTTCACCCGCTCCAGCTCCAACTCCGGCCACTCCAGCAGCTTCTCTTCAGCTGGCTCCCTGGCCTGGCCGGCTGCAGGGGCACGCTCTGCCCGCTTCTGGGCCTCCGCCTCCAGTTGGGCTTTCTCCTTCTCCTGCAACACAGGTGCCATGAGGATCATCTGGGCTGGGCCACAGAACCACGGGTGCAGGACATGGAGCTTTGCTCCAGCTCTGTCTGACAGCAAACCCAAGGGCATGGGGTGGGGTGCTCAGCACAGCCATCCCATGTCTTCCACAGCCCCTAAATTGTCATATGTCCCCCATGGGCACTGCAACAGCTGGACACTGTACACCTGACACTGCTCTGAGCAGCAGACACCAGGAAGAGCCATCATGGCACTGCCTCTCCCTACCAGAGATGCATTGTGTTAGAGATGTGGCATGGAGCAGACAGGACAGTGCAGCCCAAAGCATCCAGGAGGGCTGGGCCACCCTCTGCAGGAACAAAGACAGGGGGAATCCTACATGGGGCCAGGCACTGCTGCCACCTTGGGCGAGAGGAACACAAGAATTCAAGAACCCAAATGGAAGCAAGGGAGAGAAGGAAAAGCCCTGTCAGCAGTAGAACCCTGCCCTTCCCTTCTCCCACAGCCCCAGCCCCTGCCCAGCCTCACCTTCTTCTTCTGCTTGTGCCGTGCCCGCTTGGCTGCCTTGGCACTGTTCAAGGGCTTGGGCTCTGTGCTGTTGATGTAGTCCAGCAGCTCGTCCACATTGCGGTGGTCCACAGCAGGCTCCCCTGAGCTGCTGTTGTGCCCTAGTTTCTGTGGCAGCTCCTCTTTCCTCTTGGTGAGGCGAGAACGCAACTTCTCTCGGATCTCAGCGTAGTTGCGGCTTGTGGGAGCGGCCGGGGGCTGAGGAAGGTGAGTGCTATCAGCCAGGCACCAGCAAGCATGAGGGGCAGGCAGCCCCGGTTCCAACAGCCCCCCGTGACCTTCCAGCCTCTCCCTTCCCCACGGTCTCAGGAAGACAAGTCAGCACAGCCCTACTGAGCTCTTCCACCGTGAAGCCACAGGGCTTGGCCGGCTGCTTTGAGCCCTGGGGCTGGGCAGGTGGCTGCGAGTCGGGAGCAAGGGACCAGCAGGCTGATGAAGCAGGGTAGAAAGGAAGCGGGGAATGTACGTGCCCGCAGGAAACAGCCGTGGCCAGACCTGCCCACCTCCACACTCTGGGCATAGGGACCGAGTGATGTCTCCCCACGCAGCGCGAGGACCGGGGGTGGCTGCAGACCAACCCCTCACTCACCGCGTTGTGGCCGAAGAACTCACAGTAGCAGCAGTCGCAGAACTTCCCGTCTTTCTGGTTGGTGGAGGAGGAGGTGCAGGAACTGCGCTCTGAGCTGCTGTCCTCATCCTCCCCAAGTCCCTCGTCTGCCTCGCAGGGCTGCGGCGGGTGGCAGCTGGTACCGTTTGGGAATTTGTGCCCTTTGCAAGAGGGGTCCCTGAGGAGATGGGGAGAAGGGTGAGACGTGAGCAGGCGCCAGGGGATCTCAAAAATTGCCCCATGCTATACATGTAGGAACAGCTCTCCTGGGGAAGCTTGTGCCCATGCAGAAGGATTTGCAGGACAGACCCCCTCCCCTGCATTCTTGTCCTCTGGGAAAGATGCCCAAGGAGCCCACAGCAGCAGACATCTGTCACTCCTAGCCCTCAGGGTCTCTGGCCAGTGGGAGGCTGGTGCAGCAGAGCCCCAGAGAGAGCATCCTGCCATGGCCTGGGCTGGGAGAAGGACAAGGCACGGTACTCACTGGGGGTGGCAGGTAGCACAGGTGAGGAACGCTGGGACTGTGTGCAGCTGCCAGACATCCCCACGTGCAGGCAGGCCCAGCTCACACGGGCACAGGCTACTCAGCTCAGAGACAGGGAGGCCAGGGCACAGCCCACAGTGTCACTCCTCAAGATCCAGCTCAGGACCCGACTGGCTCTCCGCAGGGAGAGCTAATTAGCAGAGAGGAACCAGTGTGCTCTCTTCCATGGCACAGGCAGCCCAGAGAGGGCCGGGAAAGCAGGTGAGCAGAACAAGTCCACAGGCTTCATTCATCTTCTCGAGGACCTTTGCTCAGTGCCACAGCTGCCTGACAGGTCTCACTGACATAGGTCCTGTTGGCCAACAGCAGATTGACCAGCGTGTTCCTTTGGGTCTTTTAGCTGGAGAAGGAGCAAGCACAGCCTCTTCTGCACCACAGAACCAAAGGATAACCACAGGGAGAACACATGTTGGGAGAGAAAGCTTTGACCCTCAGAGACCAGGGGTCTACAGCAGCAGACCTGGCCCACAAAAACAGCAGCTTCCTGCACCACCATGCCAGGGCAGCCAGTCCCTCCACAGGAAAAAGTGCATCCATGGGCAGGGATGGGAGAAAAGGCACGTGGCCCTGCAAGGAGAGGCTGGAAGCAAGCAGGGCTCCTCTACTCACCTGTTGGTACTGGGCAGCTGGTGGGAGGTGGGAGGAGGGATGAGTGAAGTGCTGCAGTGCCCATTGCAGGGATGAGCACAGCCCGACAGCGGTGGCGGCATCTTCAGCAGCGGCACGTTGGCAGGGGGCAAGTGAGGGCTCTTGCATGGCCCTGGGCTGTGCGAGGCCGCGCCGGCCGGAGGGGACTCGGACACTGGCTTTGGGGCCGCTGCCTGCACGCTGGGAGCAGGGAAGAGCGCGGCCTGCGAGGAGGTGCCCAGCGGGATGTGCGGTGGGGAGCCGAAGGGCCCCGGATGGGGAGGTGTCTGCTTGGAGGGGATCAGCGCCGGTGGCTGGGAGGGGAGGCCGGTGGGACTGTTGGGAGGAGCAGTGAGGTCGGAGTGCTGATGATGCTCTGAGGAGTGGAAGGCCTCACCTGCAGAGGGGCAGGAGCAGAGACTGTCAGACACTGGCTGTGCTGCATGGACCAGGGCCATGCTCAGAGCCACCCACCACCTTTGCACAAGCTGTTTCTCCTCCCAGAAGTCAGAGTGCTTGGGATAGAAGCGATCCCTGCTCACAGAGGGCCTTGGGGCCAGTGTGCCCCCCCCAACTAGGATCCAGGCCTGCCCCATGGAGAGCAGGGCAAGGGGAAAGGCTCTGGAGCAGCAGGCCAGGAGGCTGTGGCCGGTGCTGTCCCTGGGCACGCACCTGGCGGGGTGGCCCTTCGGCACAAGCTTTTGAACTGCTTCGGCAGCGTCTTGCAGAAGTCGAGTGAGGTAGGCAGAGGCGAGCCCGGGGTGGCGTTGCTGGAGGTGGCAGAGGCAGTGTGGCTGTAGGGACAGGCCTTCAGCCCCGGTGCCAGGGCCGACACCTTGCTGGCACACTCCGGAGACAGAGCGAGGCCGGGGTGCTTGTCGCCTGGAAGGAAAGCAGAGCTGGGGCTGAATCCCAGCACCATCTGCCTTTCTCAAAGGGGCCCAATATGCTGCTGGTACTGAGATTCAGAGGGTCAGCCTGCCCACCCATGCCCACAAGGAAACCGCCTAAGCCAAGAACTGGGCAGAAAGCTCTGCTCAACCCCACAGCCAGCTTCAACTCACCTAGTGCAGCTGGGGCGGTCCCAAGGGGGCTGCCCTGCGTGGTCCCGTTGGTGTGCTGCGAGTTCCAGAGGCCCGAGAGCTTGTGAGCAGACAAAAACGAGCTGGGGTCCCAGTCCCCTGAGGTCCCGTGGCACGAGGAGGAAGAAGACGAGGAGGAGGAGGAAGAGGAGTGTGAGCCACCCCCACAAGACTGCGATTTGCAGGATGTGTGGGATAACGAGACCTATCAAAGGAAACACAGAGTGAAGTGGCTGAGGGGACACCCTTGGCCCCAGAGTGTCAGCACCAAGACTCCCTCCACTGCAGCAGGGGCTCAGCTGATGAGAACCACTTCTGTCACTGTCTTGGGAGTGACAAATACTCCCTCCATCCAACACCAGCACAGCCTGGCTCACAGAGGCTGGGCCATGCCAGGGGCCACACGCCTGTGCTGGTCCCACTCACACCAGGGCAGGGTTAAATAAAGCCAGGCAGGAGGCAGCTCCTCTACCCGAGCTCCAAGCACAGGCAGGCACTTGCCCTGGCAGCCGCTGCCTCTCTCTGCGTCACAAAGGGAGCAGCCCTGGGGCCGGGGGACGCGGCACAACGCACAGCAGAGTGCAGCTAGCAGGAAAGCAATGGCACTGTCAGCCTGGCAAGTTCCAAGCCACAGCAGGCTGCTGGATGAGCCTCCACAGCACCACACACTGCCCCAACAGGGCCTGTCCCTGCTGAGCCAGAGGCAGCCCTGGGCAGGGAAGTGAAGGCTCGGATGTCTGGGACACTCAGCTCAGAGTGAGGATGGGACCCACACATCCAGTCAGTGCCACAGGGTGGTCAGTGCCCCACACCCACAGCGACAGCCCAGGCTTTCAAACCACGTACCGCCAGGGCCTGCTCCTGCACCGCCCGTCGCTCTTCCTCCTCCACGCTCTTTCGGCAGCTCTGGCAGATCCACAGTGGCATTTCTCCCAGGAGGTTCTGCACGAGCGTTGGCACGAAGTCCGGTGGCAGCCTCTCACCCGGGGAAACCAGCCCATTGTGGGACGGCCCTCCCCAGTCCTTGCGCTCCCGGTGACAGAGCAGGCAGCAGGTCTGCACGGACTGGTTGGCAGTGGGCAGCACCTGAGGAAGGACACACAGACTGTGAGTCACCTAGGTGTGATCCGGCGCAGATGTGGGGCAGATGAGGCAGCAAAGGAGACTTCAGGACGCTGACACCAAACCAGGGAAATTCTTGTAGGCTACATGTGGCATTGCACCTTCTCCCACTGGAGCAGAACAGCCTCAGGCTGCCCAGCTGCTGCCAACCTGCCATGTGCCAGCTGGGAGTGTTTTGGACTTCTGGGAAGATCACAGCATGCCTAAGAGCCAGCCCTGCCACCAAGCAAGGCTGGGAAGCCACCAGCAACTCCCACCATCACCACTGGTACAGTGAGACTGAGAGAACTTGCATGGCAAAGCAACACTCACAGAAATCCATCACAAGGATACGAAGAGTGGGTCTGGCAGCCTCAGCTCTCCCTCCTCGCCCATCACAGATGCTCCCACTATGTCACCCAAGAGCCCTAAAGCCCTCTCTCCCGCCTCTTTGTTCTGCACAGCCAGCGGCGCCGATGCGCCAGGGTGGGGTGCAGCCCCCTGTGCTGCTTCATGCTCTCCCCGCACAGGCACAGCCAGGTCGGGGCTTCCCTGCAGGAGCTGGGCTGCATCCCCCGGGCTCGTTGGAGCCCTGACAGCCGTGACGAGCCCGGCGTGGCGCGGGCGAGGGGGCCCCCATTGTCTGCCGGCGCAGCGGGGCCCTGCCACAATGAGCCGTGCATTGAACCGCTGCTGCCAAACAGATGGCGTCTGCAGGCTCAAGGTGAAGCAAAGGTCAGAGGCCAAGGAGAGCAGAGTGGGGGCACAGCCCTTCTGCTCACCCACGGCGAGGGGGGGGCAGTCAGGCCACCCCGTGTCCCAGCTGACACAGCCACCACGGTGGGTGACACCACGGCTGGTGACACCACGGCTGTCCCCAGCGCACCCAGCACATCCACACCAGGCGCCCACCCCCGGCTCCCTGCCCACAACCCGGAGCAGGTGGCGGCAGCCAGGTGTGTCCAGCAGGGATGTCAGGCAGCCAGACGCGCGCTGAATGAGGATGCTGGAGCCACCTGCCATCGCCCTGTGGCAGGGCTGTGGCAGGGCTGGGCCCTCCCGCGGGGCGCTGTGGGAACGCTCCGAGCCCCATCCGCAGGGATGCTCCAAGTCGGGGGTCGGGGCGGGGATGGGGCAGGGCCCGGGGGGGATGGGGTGCAAGAGGCAGGGCCCCATCCCCGCCCAGGCTGAACCCCCCCTCGGAGCCAGCCCCGTGCCCGCCGCAGCGCTACCCCGGTACCTGCGCGCTGCCTCTGCCCGACTCCCCACCGCTGCCCGCCGCCGCCGCCACCTCAGGCGGGGCGGGCGGTTCCGGTGGTGGTGGCGGCGGGGGAGGCCCGACGTCGGGACCCGCCACCCTGTCACGGCGAGGCCCGGAGCCACCTGCCGCCGCTGCCGCTGCCGCCGCCGTTGCCGCCGTTGCCGCCTTGTTTCGCCGGCGAGTCATGGCGAGCCCGCCGCAGCCAGGACAACAGCCAATATGGCGGAGCGGCCCGTCCGGCCCCTGCCCGCCGGAAGGAGGGAGGGAGGGAGGGGGGAAACGCTCGGTGAGGTGAAGCCGCCGCCGCCATCTTGCGAGAGGGCAGCACCGCGCCCCCTGGCGGACAGGGGGAGTGGCGGCAGCGCTACGAGTTCGAGTCCGCCCCCCGCTCCCGAGGCTCCCGCGGGTCCTAAAGGCGCCGGTGCCCTAACCGTGATCGGGGGTGGGTCGTGACCGTACCCCCAGCTGGATCATCGGAGTGCAACTGCTTGGGCTCAAACTGAAAGAGAGAAGGATTAGATTAGATATTAGGAA
>VZTH01000825.1:2021-26706 GCA_013397815.1 Aleadryas rufinucha
AAAGCGGAGGGGACAATCCCAGGTGGGGAGGATTTAATTAAAGCAAATCCAAAGACTCTCAGGCCTCCTTCCAGCCTCAGACTTGCCCGTCGGTGCGTACGGGGATGCTGGAGCGGTGGGGTCGGGCCCATTCCCCGCCGTGCGGCCCCGGTTGAGTCCAGCCGCGCTCGGTTCACCGTGCCCTGAGCCCGGACAGCACCTGCCCGTAGCCTGCTCGGGGGTCGGTTCCTCCGGGAGGGCACAGATTTCCTCATCCCCCAGGCCAGGGGGAAGGGGCCGACACCGAGGGGCGAAACGTCCTCGTCGGACGGAGCCCCCGGCTGCGGCAGCTCCGTGCGCTTCCCGAAGGCGCCGGCAATTCACGGCGAGGCGAAACCAGCCCGACTGTCATCACCCGGCAGATAAACGGCCGGATCCCCGACGGCAGGGTGGCTCCTATTCACGGCTCATCAACGCCGAGCCAAGGGAGCAGTGGGAGGATAAGCCCCGCTTTCAGGGACCAGCGCTCCAAACCACTCATCACTGTCACCGAGCTCGCTCATGCCTTGGCCCTAAACACCGGCGATTAATAAAAGTTTACTGTCGCTTTTCTCCAGAGTTACACTTAGTCCGCGGGCCGGGGAAACCCGAGTGGGATCCGTTCCGCGGGATGCTCCAGCGCTCTTCCAGCCGCCGCACCTTTCAGTGGCTCCTCTTCCCCCAAAGAAAACCTGCTTCTCTTCCCCCCAAGACAAGCTGCCAACCACGACGGACACGAGGGGAGAAGCGAGCCCCGAGCCCGCACCCGGCCCCGACGGCGGCGGCTCAGAGCCCCGTGCGAAGCGGAGGGCGGCGGGGGGAAAGTCAGGACCGAGCCTCGACCGCATGGGTTGGTGTAGATTTACTGACTTGAGAGGAAACTCACCGGTTTACACTGCTGAGAAGGGTTTGAATGGATGAGTACTGAGAAAAGGTTGCCGAATTTGGCCAGTAACAAGGCTGGAAGAATGGAAGGCTAATACTGAGTTATGCATGGACTCGGGAGGAATTACACAGCATCAGAGTCTTGCTTCTAAACAGCGACAGTGCCAAATTTCTAATAACTGTGTAATATGCTTATTTATACCATACAAGGACTTACAAACCTCATTGTGCATAGCAGCTGGGTCATATTTCTTTACCCTTCCATTCCTCGGGCTCTTTTGCCAAGAGACTGGTACCAAACACTTCTAGGCTGAAAGGAAAACACAAAATTTAATCGCAAAGAAACGATGACAAGGAAGCGTGGGTAAGATACTGGCTGACGTGCAGCCCTTTAATCTTAAGCATCTGCCTTAAAATAGATGCACTAAGGGGGTATTTGAAATATGCACGGTTTGAAATGCAAGTGATTCTCTGCTTCTAAATCGTTCAGCCCAATTATCCACATGTATTTCCCTGACCTGGGCACGTTTGTAGGCTCTAAGGCTTTGTTTTAAACTGTTAAGTAAATATTTTAACGAATGTTTTAAAACGTTGTAAACGAATGTGCTGCTCAGTCTCGCACCAAGATCCGCTGGAACCGGGTAAATCAAACGAACAACCATATTCCGATTTGTTTTTAAATATTTGGGGGGGTATTTGTTAATTTTATCCCAGCGTACCAAGTGTACTCACCCCTCGTAATTTCAAACAAAGCCATGAGAGTTGAAGCCCGGCAATGTTAATCCTGTGTTCAGTAATAATTAAACTGTGAACGAATATTCATGTATCTAGACATTTTTTAAAAGCTGAAGTATTTTTGAAATAAAATCCAAGAATTGTGGAATTGGTCTCGTTTTTAAAACTTACCCTAATTGTGTCTAAATGCTCTGGATTTTTATTTTTTAATATGCTCGCTTACTATTTTTAAAAGTAGCATCTAAAAAACCAACATTTCAAATCCATTGCACTTTTTTTAAAGGAAGAGATTTTGCCATGAGCTTGGTAAAGTCTTTGTAACAATGAATAGTCCAGAGATCACTGCCCTGGTGAGCGTCAGACTGAGATAGTCCCCAGTGGTATTTCCCAGCCAAAGCTCTGGTTTAACGTCAAGATATACATACATTAAAAAAAAAAATTTGCTCCATCTATTTTGCAATTAATTTTTTGTTTTTTAATGAAAAGAGCCCTAAGGCTACAACATGCTGGAGGAGGGGAGCAGGCAAATGGAGCCACGCCGGAATGGGAATGATGGTTTAAAAAATAAAAGGAGAACAAAGCCGAGTGCTCGGAGCATTGTGATTTCTCTGCAGCCTGGCTTCCAGTGCCACAGCAGCCCCAGCACTGCTTCCTGCACCCACCAAGCTCTGCTGTGGGATGGGGTTTGAGCAGGGCCTGCCACTGGCACAGGATGGGGACCAAGCAGGCTCTGCCACCGCTGCTCTGCCACTTAGAGCAGGTCAGTGGCTCTGGTCACACAATCCCCCGGTGGTCACCGGCACCGCCGAGGCCTGGAGGGCAGCCTGGGAGAGAAGGGACTCGGGCAGCGGTGTGGGTCAGGGTGGCAGCCAGATGTGTGCATGGAGAGGGGACAGCAGCCCCAGGGCAGCTCAGTGTCCTGCAGGGACCTTGGTGGAGTTGGTGAGGACATGTGGAACCTCCCGGGTGAAGCCGCTCTGGAGCACTTGGGCTGTGGGCAAAAACGAGAGGCACATCAATCCACCGAGTGACAACATGGCAAGGCACCTCTCAGCAGGCAGGAAGAGAAGAGGAGAGGCTTCAGAGCCTCGCATCAGAGCAAGAAACTGCCTTAAGGTATCGCAAACCCAGCCCAGCAGACTGGCAGAGCAATGGGTTGTGGCTGTGCACGGCGTCCTTGGCATTGTCCACCCGTCACCGTGCAGGGCATGAGGGACTGGGAGAGTCCTGCCCAAAGTGATTATTCAATTTGTGCTGGGGATGAGGAGGAGGTTATGGCTATGGGAAATCACTGTCCTCCAGGGTAAACAGAGGAAAATGCTGGTCTGGGTGAGAAATTCCCAGTGGGAGGAATGAAGGCAGCCAGCTGCCAGCTGTGTCTCTGCCCTGGAGCTGGGCATAGACCCTGTCCAAGCCCCCATGTGGCACAGTGTGATGCTCTGCCACAGCAAGCAGGGCCAGTGGGGCCAAACAACCATATTCAAACATCAGAGCTCCCTCAGGGGCCAGACCCCCCTGACCCAGAGCCTGAGCAAGGCAGCACAGCAAGCCCTCACACCCCACCAGAGCCTGCAGCTCTCTTTGGCCAGTCCCTTTCCACCACGGTGCTGCCCAGAGGGAATCTTTCCTCTTTCCCCCTCATCCAGGGCCAGACCCACTGCAAGACAAGGGGTCAGAGCAGGGCTCAGCCCTGGAGCTATGGTACGGGGACAGAAAGCACTAAGCCAGGAGCAAACAGGGGCCCTGGGGGTTTAAACCCTTTCCAGATGCCTACGAGAGCTGTGCATCACCCTCCTGGGCATCAGTCCTGTCCTGGCTCCTGGCTAAATCACCCAGGGCAGGTTTAGGGGCATGAGGCTTTCAGAGCATGGGAAGGCAGCTGGGATTGAAAAGGGCAGAGGGGAGCAGTGAGCAGTGGGAGCAGTCGGCCTTGGAGTGTAGAGGCTGGAGCAGAGGCACAAACGTGCACTCGGATGTGGAGCCGCTGGAGAGGAGGTGGCACAACGGGGTGGGGGAAGGCGAGGTGAGTGAGAGGCAGATGAGAGCAGAGAGGAAGAGAGCTGTGGGGGTCTGGGGAGCAGGGGGCTGGGGGAAAGGGGCCACCTTGGGGAAGGGTTTTGCCTCCAAGGGCAGCACGCATCACCAGCCAGCCTCTGGGATGTGGCAACTCTCTCCGCTCAGTCACATCCCTCCCATGGCTCCTTCCCACTCCCGGGACACTGACGTGAAACACATTCCTTGGGCTGCAGTGGGGCAGGGCTGGGCCTGGGACAAATGCTGTTCTCCATTTTGGGCATTTTCCTCCCTGCCCAGGGAGAGGATTTGCTCTGAAAGCAGGGCTCAACCTTCGGGTTGCCTTTGCCCCCCCAATAAAGGGACAAGAACCGCAAAAAGGCCCCACATTCCCGTTCCTGGGGAAGGTTCTCAACAGAAGCAAACAGGAAGGGAAAGGATAGCCAACTGGGATGGGACCCAGACGCTGGGAATTTCCTCCTCGTGGGACATGACTTGCTGTGGGACCCCAAATTTGCTGCAGGTAGAACGAGGGAAACTGAAGAGAGGGGAGGGATGAAATGCTGGAGCAGCATCTGCCCCTGGCTCCAGCAAGGAGAGAAAGGATGGCTGAGATTCATTAAATAAAGAGACAGGAAAACCTTGCTTAAGGAGCTGTCTGGGAAAGGGGCCATTTCAGGCCTGCTGTATACAAGTGCCAGTGATTTGGGGCCAGAACAGACAATTGCTAAAATTTCCTCCAGGCTCCGCTGTGCAAGGAGCTGCTCTCAAGCAGTTACAGAAAGTCGTGGGGAGCTTGCTGGTGCTTTTCTGCCTGGGTTGAGGGACCAAGCTGGCTCCATCAGGAGAAGGGAAGGAAAAAGATCCCCCAAATTAGGACTTTTTTTCTCACACAACAGCTCAGAGCACTGACCTGGTGGTGCAGAGAGGCTGAGGCAGCTCCAGCTGGAAGAAGGGCACCGCTGCCACATGATGTTCGTCCATTTCCATGCTGGTAAATGGCTGGAAAATGCTTGCCTGGGTTGGGAACATCAACCTGAGGAAGCACCTTGGCCAATGGGGTCCAGCACTGGCCATGGAGCCTCAGGGACTGTGGGGACAGCAGGCACAGAGCCAGCAGCAGGATGGTCCTCTCTGATCCTGACACAGAGAAATCAGGAGCTGGGGAGGGTCCCATCCCCTCTCTCCTGTTTTGCCGTGTTCCTGCTCCAGATTGAAGCTAGAAAGTGTAAAAAACGTGGATAAGAAATGCTGGTCAGTGCTTTCCATACCAGCATCCTTCATGTACAACACATTCTCAGCCAAGGAGAACGCTGTGGTTTTGCCTCTGTGCTGGTGCCACCGACAAAGTGCAGAAAAGCCTCAGAGCTCGAGATAAATGCCCTGAACCAGATGAAATCAGCCGGGAACACCTGATCCTCATTCCCACAAGGTTATGGTTAAGGTTGCAAAACGAAGGAAGTGCTGCACTGGCATGCTGGCAGCAAATCAAAGCAAATGACATTAATTAAAGCATATGTTAGGAATAGGAAATTAAGCTAAAGCAACATTTCATCTGCAGCGTCTTCTCCGGGCACTTTAGAAAGGGTATAAGTTTACTGTAGGGAAAGAGAAATGAGGAGGCTGGTGCAGAGGATAGATGTGCGGGAAGTTAAAAGAATTAGAGGAGAGTTTTAAAAGCTTTAGACTATACACTCAAGGTCATGTTCACTCTCTGTATTTATTTTGAATTGTGAGTGAGGGGGAAGGCTGAGAGTGCTGGCTGGCACTGCAGGAAGACTCAGGCTAGCATGGACCAAGCATCCTTGACAAGGGGGCTCAGCCCCGAAATTGGGACCCTCCGCACTCCTCCCTGCGTGGCTGCACCAGGCACTGGTGGGCCTTGGCACTGGTTTCGCAAAAATACACATAATTTCCCAGTTTTGCTTTTCTCAGCTCGCTCAGCCCCACAACTTACCAGAGCTCAGTGCATTTCTCAGGGCAACTGGGGACAAGGGCACCACTGTCCCCTGCACAGAGGGGAAACTGAGGCACAGCGTGATTAACAGGCTTGGAGCACGGAGCAAGCCCAGGGCTGGGAGCACTGACCAGAGCTGCACTCCAACCCTGTGAGGAACCACGAGCAGCCCCCCAGGCCCTCTCCCACAGGTCTGTCTCAGCCATGGGCCCTTCCTCCTGCTCCTGCCCTCGGGGCTGGCAGCGATGCCGCAGTCCCGACCCATCGGGGGCGTTTCTGGGGCTGCGCTGACGCACCAGCCACCCGTGTCATCCCGGGTCACCCAGCCTTTTCCAATCAGGGCCACATGCCTCACTGTGCTGGGGCTGGGAATGGGGCCAGCCCGCGGCCACTTCCACGTGGCCTCTGTGCCAGCTCACACGGTGCACGTAGGTGCCCGATGGCATCAGGGTCCCACGTCCCCATGGGAAGGGGGTGACATCCCCGCTGCCCAAGCTGTGCCAGGAGCTGTGACATGCGGGGTGGCAGGAGCATGGCAGGCTTTCCACCTGGCACCCTGCTGCACGTGTGCTCCTCGTGCTCCCCTCTGCCCTCCATGCCCTGGGGTGACCACGGGCAGAGCCGAGGCGCGAGTGACAGAAACTGGGCGGCCGCCCTGACCCCAGGCGCTCTCCTCCGGCTCTGCTCCGCTCCCAGACCGGCTGCCGTGTTTCCCTGGAGCCATAAATTGCTGGCCGGGCCCAGCGCGGCCGCCGCGGCCTCCCCACGGCGGTGTCTCCGCGATGAGTTACGAGGAGCGAGCGGCGCGGCCAGGGCTCCGCTCCAGAGCCCCAGCGCGAGCGAGGCAGCGCAGCTCCCTTCTCCTGCACGCTCCAGAGCCCCTTTCCTCCCGCTCCCACCCGGCCCACGCTGCTGCCCCGGAGGGGTTCACCCCGTGGGACCCCTGTGCTTCCCGCTTTTCCAAGGAGGGCCGGCTGGAGCGCGGTGTTTACCCAGGGCGAGCGGGCAGATGGCTTGCTGACAGCTTCAGGAACACCTTGTAGCAGTTGCGGTGATTCCCGAGATCCGTTGCTTCCCATTTCAATTCACACATCATGATTTCTAAACCTCAGCTTGTACCTTCCCAGCACAGCTCCCCACCTCCATCCTGGCTGCACGTGGTCGCTACCGGCTCGGGAATGACGGGGAAGGGGATCCTGTGGCAGCGGCAGCCACCCTGTCCCCGACACTGCCTCCTCCTTCAGTGGCCTGGGGCAAGTCCCTTAACCTGCCAAAGAAAGGGGCACAAGCAGCACAGAGGCTGGAAATGCCTTTGAGGATGTAAGTACTTCTTAGGGATGAAGAATTCTTTTTCCACCCCCTTCTCCAGCTGAGTAATGGTTGTAAATGTATGGGCTGAAAACAGGACAGTGGGGTCTGAGGTTGGCGTGTGTGTCTCTCCTACTCTTGGTGTGGAGCATCTGCACTTGGGATGAGTTCCTGCCATCAACTGCTGGGCATGTTGATGTCCCCACTGGGCTGTGGGAGCCTGGTCGGCCCCTGATGCCATTTGGGAGCAGCTCACAGAGGCAAAACTGAAGCTGGGACCAAGCTTGGCCATGGTGGCTCCCATAAACAACACAGGCTTGGTCAGCAGGAGCCTCACACCCAGCTTCCCCACCTGGAATAGCTGCTGACCCCCACCTTCCCTCGAGGAATTGCTTTCTGGGCCTGGTGGGACTCCAGAGGCGGTTGTGGGGACCTTTGTGCTCCCACTGAATTCCCCAAGCAAGTGTGAACCAGAGCATCTCGCACTTGTGTACATTCCCCTGCCCTCCTTGTGCTGCTGTGGCAGAGTCTTGGCCTCAGGGTGACAAAAGGAGTATGTTTTTCCAATTAAAAGAGCCAAATGTGTTTTCCTGCCAGTATTTAGTCCAGCCTAACATGCAATGTCTACATTTCAACCTTGAAGAAGCCTCTGGAGACACTGCAAAATAAATCAATACTAGTCCACGTGCTGGAAAACAGAACCAATAAATAACTTCAGAGCAGCTTTTCTGTTTACCCTATGAAATTCCCACTCTTGGCCATGAGCTTCAAAACAGCGTCTCAAAATAAAATAGAAAAGAAAAACAAGCCCCTGAACCCTTCATTAGTGGCGCAGCGTGAGGCTCTCCAGCCAGGCAGAGCTGGTTTCAGGTTGCAGGTGCAGGGCCAATTCTCCACTGACCTCTGGGCTGGGATTTGGGATTGAGGTTGCCTGTGCAATGGTTTAAAAATATTAAATAAAAACTATTATTCATATATATATATATACCCTGCATGGTTTCTTATGGCATGGAAGGTGCTGGAGGAAAACAAGCACCTGGGTGCTTGGATATGAGTGTCCCCAGCCTGGTTCCNAGCGCGGTGTTTACCCAGGGCGAGCGGGCAGATGGCTTGCTGACAGCTTCAGGAACACCTTGTAGCAGTTGCGGTGATTCCCGAGATCCGTTGCTTCCCATTTCAATTCACACATCATGATTTCTAAACCTCAGCTTGTACCTTCCCAGCACAGCTCCCCACCTCCATCCTGGCTGCACGTGGTCGCTACCGGCTCGGGAATGACGGGGAAGGGGATCCTGTGGCAGCGGCAGCCACCCTGTCCCCGACACTGCCTCCTCCTTCAGTGGCCTGGGGCAAGTCCCTTAACCTGCCAAAGAAAGGGGCACAAGCACCACAGAGGCTGGAAATGCCTTTGAGGATGTAAGTACTTCTTAGGGATGAAGAATTCTTTTTCCACCCCCTTCTCCAGCTGAGTAATGGTTGTAAATGTATGGGCTGAAAACAGGGTAGTGGGGTGTGAGGTTGGCATGTGTGAGTCTCTCCTACTCTTGGTGTGGAGCATCTGCACTTGGGATGAGTCCCTGCCATCAGCTGCTGGGGATGTTGATGTCCCCACTGGGCTGTGGGAGCCTGGTCGGCCCCTGATGCCATTTGGGAGCAGCTCACAGAGGCAAAACTGAAGCTGGGACCAAGCTTGGCCATGGTGGCTCCCATAAACAACACAGGCTTGGTCAGCAGGAGCCTCACACCCAGCTTCCCCACCTGGAATAGCTGCTGACCCCCACCTTCCCTCGAGGAATTGCTTTCTGGGCCTGGTGGGACTCCAGAGCCGGTTGTGGGGACCTTTGTGCTCCCACTGAATTCCCCAAGCAAGTGTGAACCAGAGCATCTCGCACTTGTGTACATTCCCCTGCCCTCCTTGTGCTGCTGTGGCAGAGTCTTGGCCTCAGGGTGACAAAAGGAGTATGTTTTTCCAATTAAAAGAGCCAAATGTGTTTTCCTGCCAGTATTTAGTCCAGCCTAACATGCAATGTCTACATTTTAACCTTGAAGAAGCCTCTGGAGACACTGCAAAATAAATCAATACTAGTCCACGTGCTGGAAAACAGAACCAATAAATAACTTCAGAGCAGCTTTTCTGTTTACCCTATGAAATTCCCACTCTTGGCCATGAGCTTCAAAACAGCGTCTCAAAATAAAATAGAAAAGAAAAACAAGCCCCTGAACCCTTCATTAGTGGCGCAGCGTGAGGCTCTCCAGCCAGGCAGAGCTGGTTTCAGGTTGCAGGTGCAGGGCCAATTCTCCACTGACCTCTGGGCTGGGATTTGGGATTGAGGTTGCCTGTGCAATGGTTTAAAAATATTAAATAAAAACTATTATACATATATATATATATACCCTGCATGGTTTCTTATGGCATGGAAGGTGCTGGAGGAAAACAAGCACCTGGGTGCTTGGATATGAGTGTCCCCAGCCTGGTTCCTGAGCCTGATCCACAGCTCCAGGTGCTGCAGCCAGGACCCTTTGAGCCCATCCCAGGCATGGGGATCTGCACCCCATCAGCAGCCCAAGGTTCTTACCTGGTGTCATTGCTGTGACCCCAAATGATGAGGGATAACAGTGGCCCTCAACCTTCCCCCTCAGCTCTTTCCAAGTCACCTGGTTTGGGGCCAGCCAGGGATTCACCAGTTCTTCCTCCTTTCTGACAATAATAAACGTGTCTTTAGCTTCAGCATAAAACAAGATTTACAGGAGCTATTAAAAGGCAACTGAAAGGCATTTTTCTGCATCCTGCTGAGGAGAAGTTCCATGTGGGAGGCAGGTGGGTCTGTAGGACCGGGCACACGTGTGCAGGGACGCACAGGGATGTGTGGGCAGCAGGCACTGGGGACCCACCTGGGCATGCAGGGGTCTGCAAACCCCTCCTCACACAGCAGTGGGGTGCACTGCCACCACCCAGGGGTGCCATCAACAGCCTGTGCTGGTGGCACCAGCAGTGACATGAACACTCAGCAGGGTCAGGATGCACAGGGGCATCCCCTGCACAGGGCAGATCCCACACAGAGTGACCCCGTGCTGCACTGACTGCCCTGGGACGGACAGATGGACACAGAGCTCCAGGCAGCTCTGGGAGGGTGGCAGGAGGCAAGTCCAGCTCCGCAGCATCCCACCCCAGCACGGCAGGGATGTACCACAGGGAAAACCCATCCACCGGCCGGGGGACAGATTGAAGCGGTTTCCCTCAGGGCCCTCTCTTCGTGCTCGCCTCCCCTGGGGCTCGCTGTTGTCAGAGAGCAGGACAGCTCTATCAGTCAGACCCTGAACGACTGGAGAAACGCACGGAGCAGCCGTGACCGGCAGGGCTGAGCCGCACGGTCCGGCCGGGAGAACGAGCCCTGGGGCACGGGGTAACCGGCTGGAAAAGCAGCCGGGGGAGTCAACCCCAGAAGGAAGCAGAAGGGGTTTTTTTACGTGGTGATTCAAGAGCAAAATCTCTGCTGTCCCATCCCCACTCGGAGCTGCTCCTCCTGGAGTGGGATATGTGTTTCCCCGGGGGAAGAAGCAGCTGACACCTCTCTGGGCTGGGCTCTGCCTCTAAAGCACTGACCATATCCCAGGAACTCCGAATCTCCTTCCCTGAGAACCAGCAGGGAGGAGCAGGACCAGGAGTTAATCATGTTGGAAAAATCAGGACAGCCATTTACAACTTCACACCGGTTTGGCACCCAAAGAGCAGCTCAGTCTTCACTGAGGCACTGAAAGTGTCTGAGCTCTCAGGGAGCAGCAGACTCGGTATCAAGCTCCAAAAAGCTTCAAGCTCCGAAGCACCCACCAGGAGAAGGTGGAGAGCACCTGAAATCACAGCATTGCACCCACCTGCACAGATTTATCCCCAAAGCCAAGGTCAGTGGGACATCACGGGCCTGCTGGAGCACAGAGCAGGAGGAGATGTTCCCACCATGGGGCCAAAAGTGGGAAAGCTTCAGGATCTTGCATCCAGAAGGGTCCCTGTCCCCGCAGTGACCACGGCAGAGGATCTGTGCATAGGGGTGGGTGTGAGCCTTGCTTTGGGCTCGGCAGAGGGAGGTCTCTGTGCCATGCAGCAGCTCCAGGAGTTCTGTGGGAAATGGAATGGAGGCAGTGTTTGGCTTTTTATAGTTGGACACCGGGAGAGAAACGCAGAGGAAAAGGGATGCACAAACCTGCAGCTCACAGGAGCTGAACCCCAAATGCATCCCAGAGTGCAGCTCACTCATGCACATCCCTGTCCTGCTTCCGTGCCACTGCTGCAGCCCCAGGTCCTGGTGGCACCACTGGGACCCCTCTGCTCCTGTCCCTGTCCTGGACAATGAGGGGAGAGGGCACGACCTCGCCGTGCCACAGGCAGGGTGTGTGTGACACTCATCACTCGCCTGCAAAAACACGCTGTGGGTATAAACTGGGCAGATTTAGAGACTGTAGGGCCTTCTGTTCTTCCTTACATCTCTGGACCGTTTCCCCACCCCTTAAATGCTTTACATTATTTATTACATTTCATTTAACCCCAGCCACGTCCTCCAAATAAAATTTATTTTGCAGCTGTCATTCAGGTTTACTCCGGCCTTAACCTCGTAATCCTATTGATTCCCTCATTATTCTCGGAGCGCGGGATTGATTTCATGCCTTCTGTGTTATGGAGAAGCCTTTGCTCATTAATCTCACACACATTTACAAACAGTCCATCCTGCTCATTCATTATTTCCTCATTCCCTGACTCACGAGGTTCTCGGCTTGTCTGCTTCGCCTCCTGATTTTGGGGTGTGGATGGAGAGGGAGAGCGATCCCTCTCCTAAAGGGCATCCACCCTGCATCCTCACAGCCCAGAGGCAGAGGGTGATGGGCTCCCATGCAGGGAATCACCAGAAAATCCCCCAGACTCGTGCTCTGCCTCGCCTTTGGGACGTGCCGCAGGACTGCATCCCGCTCAGGAAATCACTGAAACCGACTGGGCTGGGAAAAGCAGAGAACCAGAACAAATCCAGCTCACAAAGAGCTCCAGATGAAAGTCCTGCACACACCAAGGAGCACCCCACAGCCAGGCCCCGCTGCTCAGGACCCTACGAGAGGGTTGGACGGGTACAAGCAGTACCTGTTGCCGGAGTTTGCTGATGCACACACGTGTGCACGCCTCCAAACACACCTAAAGTGTGTTTATAGAGTGTGATTAATCATCCTGAGCATTTAATAGAGCCCCATGGCAGTGCACAGCACTGTACAGAGTATGGAGGAAGACATGACCCCTGTCATAGAGGCTTAGAATAAAAAAATAGGCAGACACTGTAGTTCAGACACGTCATAAATCCCCCAGAAGGGCCAATCTCAAATATTTCAGCTGTTTCCCCCTCCCCACCATAACATATAATTGTCTTTGTTGGATCAATACAGAGGGGCTTTGTGGAAGGAGCATGTTTTGAGGGAAGATTAATGTAGTGAATTATATATGCAGCTAGGAAGAATTCTAATATTCAGCTTCCAGAGGGAGAAGGAAGGTCTGTGGGATCAAATCTTCCTTCCAGGATGGGAACACAGCTCCTGGTGGTGCAGGAAGGCAGGGAGGGAGGGGAACACAGCTCCTGATGGTGCAGGAAGGCAGGGAGGGAGGTGTGAGCACCTCTTGCTCCCAAAGGATCTGCTCCTGTGGGATGGTGGCAGGAGCCTTCCTGAAGGGATGGATGGATCTGGCCAGGATGGGTGGATTCAATGGGTGCTGTGATTTCAGCATGGCATAAACCAGCGTGCCTGGGCTGCCCCACCTGGGGTTTGGGACAGGTTTTGTCCCACCACAGCTGCCCACGAGGCCATGCACCACCTCACCCTCCAGACACAGCCAGCAGCGAGCAAGCAGGGCCCTGCAGCAGGAGCCAGAGGGATCTCTGTCACTAAACACCTCTTATTTACCCACAGCAAAGCCCTGTGATCATTTCCCTGGGTGCACAGACACACCCCCCACCCATCCTACACTAATGAATGCCCCTAATCTCATTAATGTATAATGACACAGGGTTGAGCCCTGGCTCTGGGGAGCAGCCCAGGGCTGGCTGAGCCTCACCAGCAAGGTGTGCATCCTGGGAAGCACGGGGCTATCATATGGAATAAATTTAACTGAATCTAGTTTTGATTAAATGCCATAAACATGATTGATTTGGTTACATACCCTCTGTATGACGGTCTGGTTAATTTATTTTTTCATTCTGAGAAGGGATGTTGCATTGATCCCAAACATTAGCTTTGACTACCACCATAAATTCCCATTTTAGGGCGACCTGCAGCAGCCTTATTAATATTTTTACACTTACCCAGCAGTTGCCAGGGTTAACCCTTTCAACAGTGTACCCAAATTGTGCAGTGCTGTGGGGGCAGAGGGGTGACCTCAACCAGAACCAGAGGGGGAAAGCCACCAACCCTCCTAAAGCTGTTCCCTAGACCCTTCAGTGCCAGAGGGATCAGCAAAAACCCTGAGGCAGCATCTCCACAAGCCCTTTGGCAATGGAATTGTGCCCCAGGCATTGCCAAAGCGTGTCCAGAGTGGGCTGTTTGCTCTCTGAAATCCCACAAAACCCAGCACACCTCTCACCCTCCTCACCATGACAGCCTTTGGACCAACAGATTTCCTCACAACAGCTTCTACATCTTTCTTTTTATCAAGGAGGGGGGAAAAAATCTGCCCAAATATTTTTTTTATATTACTAATAAATTGGAAGAATGCTTTATGTTTTCAATATATTTTCAATTTACTGCCATGGTCAGTATCTTGGTTGCTATGTGTATTTTATAAGCAACGTCAATGATAACCAGATTTAGCTGTTGGTTTCTCCATAAATACTGTGTTATCCACCAAAAGTGATCTCTGGTAACACAGTGTCATTAAAAATAATGCTGGAAAGCGTCAGGGAAACACCAAAAGGAAAAAGAATAAATCACTTCCAAGCACATCTTGGAGATACTGGAATTTCTGAGGGTTTATTTGGAAGATAAGCTGATTTTTAACACATATTTTGGACAGATCCTGCAATCCCAGTATCCACAAAGCCCTCAAGTAACACATGAGCTCATTGCAGGCTCTCCCTGCCCAAAGCAGAATGGGTTTCTGTGCACTTGCACTCAAGACAGTGACAAAAGGCACTTTGAGCCTGTCCAGGCCTCATCCCTGGCAGGTGGGGACTCTCACAGCACACAAGCCCATCAGCTGGAACCTACCTGATATCATTCCTATCTGCTGTGTGGGTTTATATCACTCATTTTTTAAAATCCCAGAATAGTTTGGGTTGGAAAGGACCTTTTAAACCATCTCCTTCCACCCCCTGCCATGGGCAGGGACACCTTCCACTATCCCAGGCTGCTCCAAGCCCCATCCAAGGGTCTGAAGAGCTGAGCAGGACATGGATGTGAGCATACCTCTGAATCCTGAAGTATTCAGCAGAAACATTTCTGCTGTCCTCCCTCCCACCCAATTAAGCTATATTTAATTGCAAAGTACATTCCCCCTGTTTTCATCTCTCACTCACCTCAGCTCTCTTTTATGAGCCGGACAGTTTGTTCTCACTGAAGCCGTGTCCATCTCTCCAGGGTGCTCTGCAATCAGGGGCATCAAGGGAAAGCATCCAAATCACTCAGCAAATGACCCAGCACAGCCTGAACCACCTCACTTGGCACTTCAAATCCCAGCAGTCCTCAGCTCTCCCCAGCCAGCACCTGCAGTGGGGCTGTAATCCTGTAATTAATGAATTAATGAATGCTCTGCGGTAAATTCACAAATTAATGAGTGCCAAGCTTCCCAGGACCCTGCAAACATGACACAGGAGATAAATCACCACATCACCAGCCACCAGATACACAGGGGGAGTGTGGATGGGTGCTGGCACCCAGCAAGTCCCACTGAACCTCGTGCTACAGCCCTGGAAACACAAAAACCAACACCAGGCCATGGCAGCACGAGGGGTTTGTCTCCCTCACCCTTGGCAGAAGCCAGGAAAGCCTCAGCTCAGCAGCAGCAGAGTATTTTCCCATGGTATGCCGGCTTTCTTGCTTTGAAAATAAAAAAAAAAAGGAATTATTTAAAGGTTTCATAGCCCCTTTTCATCTAATATTTAACGTGCAAGAGTTTCTGCATGCCCAGGTTAGGTAAACATTAGAGAAGATTGTTTATAGAAATTATACACAGAGCGGTGCTGGTTTAATTTATCAAAAAAGGTTTTGTTGAAATAAATTCATTTTACAGTGAAACCCACTTAAACCTGTTAAAGGAGTGACCTCGCTGCAGTGAACCTGTTTGTGCTTCACCTCCGGGGACAGCTCGAGCAGCACCACGATAGCATCTTCCAGTGTAAATATTCCCTGCTCTCCCGGAGTGTGGGACACGGCTGGCAGGAGCTGTGCCAAGGAGAGGGATGCCAGGTGCCACAGGGGAGGGAGGGACGTGGCCTTTCCCCCACAGGGAGATTTGGCCACCCCTGCAGTGGTTTGATGCTGCATCCACCCTGCCCGTGTGAGAGCTGGGAGCAGGGGGTGGCCGTGGGGTTCGAGGGCTGCACTGGGATGCTGCAGGAGAAACGCAGGAGAAACGCAGGAGAAACGCAGCTCTCAGCAGGGATGAGGGATGGGGAAAACCCTCCAGGCTCTGCCTGCCCCTCAGCTTCATCTGCCACTGCTGCTTTGCCATCGCATCGATTGCTGTTGACACCGCTGCCGTTATCAGCTCGACCTCACCGCTCTTATTTTGGGAAATTAATAGAAATAACCCAGTAGCCATTTTTCCCTTCCCCCGAAATTTATTGCAAAGTGGGGAAAAGAGGAGAATCTCTGCTCTCGCCTCCCCTCTGCTGGCTCCAGCAGCACTCGGCTCAGGGCGGGTTTTGCTCCTCTGCTTTAAAAGTTAAGCTCGGTGAGGACAAACCAGGACTGCACGGAGTAGAGGGGGGAAAAGCCCACCAGCATTCCTGCCTCATGGCACAGGTCAGATTAACAGGGGGAAATTAATGCTAGCAGGTTTAATGGAGATGAAATGCTTTAGGAATGAGAAGATGCATTAATTTGCAGCATGTGGCTTTAAGAGTTAATCTCAGTACGGAGCAATGCCGGGAAGAACATTCATTCATTCATCCATTCAGGAGGCATCAGCCAGGTACAGGGCTTTGTGCAGTTCCCACAGTCTGGCCTAAAGGTATTTATAGTCTAGAGCTGGGGGAAAGAAAACACAGAAAAAAGGGATGGGATAAGGGAAACTGTGCTTTGGAAGCAGTCTATGCAAAATCCACCAAGGCAGAATTAATATTGTCTCGTTAACAGAGGGAGCAATTTGAAATTATATGGGAAAGGTGGATAAAACCTGGAAAGCATAAGAGCCAGCTCTGATTTCAAAGTCCATGGGAGCATTCCAAGGCAGAGCTTTAAAATTAGAAACAGCATGCAAAGTTACTTTTCCATTGAAATGCCATGTTTTCCTTGAAAAGAGCTTTTTCCATCTCGAGAACGTGTTTTGTCACCGGGCAGTAAGTGCACTTCTCCCGACAGATCTGCTGAAGCAAAAACTCTGGGAGAAAATGGAGAATCACATCCGTGGGCTCGGCAAACAAATAAAAGCCAACAAGAGGTTGGGCAGCACATTTCCATCAGGGAGGTTTGCAGCTCATCCTGGGCTCCTGACACGACTTGGCCCCTCCGCTCTCTGTGCCTGTCCTGGAGCCAAATTCAGGTGTTGCCTCCAGCTTCTGCCCAGAGCACTGGTGGGGTGAAATCACTTGTGCATGATCCAGGATGGAGCAGATCCCATTCCCAGCCGTCACTGGGATGCAGGAGAATCCCAGTGCTCCAGGCAATGGTCCCTCTGTGACAGGGGGGATCCACCAGCACCCCCCGAGCTGTGACAGCCACAGCCACCACCCCGATGGCTAACACAGTCACAGCTCTGCTGGACACTGTTACCCACCACCCTCTTGTTTCCAGGTGGTCCAAATGCCAAACCCCACAAACACACTCTGTGGGACTCCCCTGTGTCCCCCCAACGTTGGGTATGTGACAGCAGTGTCACCAACCACCCCCGGTGTTGTCCCCAGCCACACCACAGAGAGCTGCAGGGGAGAAGAGGAAATTTAGGAAAGTGGGAGTGTAAAAAGGGGATGCAAAACTCCAACAAGTCCCTGGCTTAGCAGTGACCCCACTCCCCACTGCAAGGCTGAGCTCACCAGCGGGACAAAAAGGGTCTGGAGAAAGAGCCCCTCTGCCATGTCCCCCACAAGCAGCCCTGTCCCACCACGCTTTCCTGAGCAGCCACACACACACGGAGGGAAGAGACTCGCAGTGCAGGGGGGTTGCTGGAGGGCAGACCCTCCCCGTGCCCGTGCCCGTGTCCGTGTCCGTGTCCCGGGGCTCGCAGGTGCCGTGGGGACACGGCCCCTCCCCGCCGCTCCCTCCGGGCCGCCGCAGACAGCCCCGCTTTGAAGCCCTGCCGAGGCTGGCGGCAGCGGCGGGGCTGGAACAAGATGGCTTTTAAACTCGGAGTGAGATGAAAAGCAGCCGGAAACGCATCTAAAGGGTGACTGGAGGGCTAAGCCTGCTTTTCTCATGCTCGCTTATCCCGGGCTGCTCCGCCAGAGACCGAGTCCCTGGGGAGCTGCTTTCTCAAGCTCTGCTGCCTGCCCCGGTCCTTTGCTGCTCGCATCCCTCCTCTGCCGAGAGGTGAAGCAGCAGCAGACTTTCAGCAGAGATGTAAAAAACATTTTTTTTGTCATTAAAGATCCCATGGCGTTTCCTGCCATGACTCTCAGGAACCCAAGCCTGGTCCTGAAGCAGCAGTCGAGGTGCTTCACCCCAGGAGCAAGTGTGGGTCTGGAACAAGGGAAGGAAACTCCTGTGCTGCTTCTTGGAGCGATTTGGGAGGAGAAATGGGAGACTGGAGGGTGGCACTGCCCAGGAGTGGGCAGCATTCAGCAGACAAGCACAGCACCAACAGGAGAAAAATCATTCCCTTCCCCAAAGCACTCCAGGCTGAATCTACTATTCCCATGTTTTCTGGGCACCGACCACCTCTCCCATGATGTTCCTAATGGAACATGCAGTAAAAACGTGCCCAGACAGCCCCATTCCCCACGGTGCCAGGCCACCAGCCAGCCAAGAGCAAGAGCCAAAGGAAAGCAGAGCTGTCTGGGGCACATTGGAGCAGAGACATCACCACGCCTGTTGCTTCACAGGGGAGACTCGTGGAGCACCCCTGGGCACCATCAGCTGAATCGTTGCTCTAACAGAGCAGCCAAAACTTTAAATCAGCTTTAAAATACCCAAGGACCTTGAATGGCTCTTTACCTATTAGATTTCTGCTCTCCTGTCCATTAAGTGTAATGGACACGGTTCTGAGAAAAGCAAACCCAAAATGCCACAGCTCTTTCTTCTTGGAAAGAATTTCCTTGCTCATCGCCTGCACAGGACCCTGTGAGGGGCATTAGGAACACAGGAGAAGCACGGATCTAATGAGATTTGTGCTAATTCATGTGATTGTTTATAAGAACTACGCTGTCCTAAGCCTGTTAAGCTGCTCTGGCTGGCCAGGACTATCCCAGCTCTGGGCCGGCCTCAGCTGTGCATCCTCCAAAGGCTCAGGTTTGCTCAGAGCAGCTGGGCACCCATTTTGCATGGGAGAATCCAGAGAAATCTTTGCCATTTCTCCTAACCAGAGCCCTCAGAGCACTCTCAGAAAAAATCTCACTCTGTTTTGATGAGCATGCCCTCCCTGCACAGCGCCAGGCTCTGTGATTTGTGTCCTGCACCCCAGTGAGCTCTGCATGTGCAGCCGGGACAGCAAAGCAGGAGCAGCCCCAGGGCTTTTCTGCATCCTGCAGCTGCAAATCCACCACCTCTGGGCTTCTCACTGGGTTCTCCATCAAGAATTTCCAGTACCAAATGGTTGTTGAAGAAGAACAGAGGGGCAAACCCTGCCAGTAACTCGTTCCCTAGCCCAGATCTCACAAACTGGGAGCATCTCAGAGCTGGGCCTGAATTTCCTCACAACACCCTGCTGGAATAAACTGTTCTTGCTGTTGTTGTGTGTTCCCTTCTCTTTTTTTCTTTTTTTCTTTCCAGGATTGAAAATTGTTTGAGCCCTCCTCGCTTCTCCCAGCCAAGGAAAAGGTTACCCCAGCAATCAGCCCCGTGGTGCCAAAGAGTCTGCACCAAACTCAGCTCCGGCCTCTCCGGCTCTGGGGGAACCAGACATAAAGAGGGGTCTTTAATCTCAGACATGCTCGCTGATAATCTGCTCTGCAATTTGCAGATAGGGTAGTCTGGGCTCTCCCAGGCTCCAGGGACACACAGGGAGGGCAGGGGGAGGCTGGACCAGGTCCCCTCCCAAGCCTTGAGCTGGCCATGCATCTTCCTTCCAAACCACCCACGGCTCGTGTGGCCACCAAGGCACCCGGACATGATCCTGTGCCCCCAGAAGTGGGAGTTTTGGCCTTGGATTTGTAGCAGTCACTTGGGAAATTATAAACAGCCTGTTCCCATTCTAGAAGGATCACAAGCATTGCCGGGGTCTCAAAGCAACTTGCAGAGGGGAGCAGTGAGATGGGGAGGGGTGGGATCCCCCTCCCAGTCCTGAGATGGGGTCCCAGAAAGCCAGCCCAGGTCACAGGCCAAGTGTGTGAGCTGCCAAAGCCATTTGTTGCCACAAGGAGCCACACTGGGGTGCCCCATGGTCAGGGTCCCTCCAGCCATCCCTGCCTGGGGGACCTGGGAAAGCACTGAAGCACATTCCAGTGCTCCCCACGGTGAGGGGCTGGCTTGGCCACTCATGCCCTGCCCCACACTTGACCAAGACCAGTCACAACACTCCCCAGTCACCCCAGTAAGAGGGACTTCTTCCCCTCTTCAGTAGGGCCAAAAGGAGGAAAACATCCTCCTGTTCACATGGGACAGGACCCTGCCACCCAGCCAGGGAAAGAGCAGTTTCTCCTCGTGTCACCAAAGAGTTTCCCCTCATGTCATGGCACTGTTACAACGTGACAACTCTCTCAGGAAAGCTGAGATTTCTGCCCAGTTCTCCCCCGTCCCAGGAAAACGGGCATTTCATGCAGGCAAAGGGCTCAGAGAGCCGGAGGGATGGTCTGTGCTTGAAAACAACAGGGGAAAACCAAAACAATCCAGCTGGAATAAAAATCCCTGCAAATGCTCCCTCTCGTGGAAGCTGGCTGCTCTTGTGCTGTCTGGCACATCAGAAGAGGTTTTGTCCCAAAACTTTCCCAAGGATAAGGGGCTCTGTAGGAACGAGGGGAGCTGGTGACACCCTCCCCTCACAGCACCACACAGCATCCCCATGGTGCCAGCCCTCGGTCCCCAGTGGGACCTTTGGAATGAGCGGGACACAATGGGAATGGGATGGGGTGAACTTGGAGTTGGGGGCATGTCTAGGTCCAGCATCCAGGATCCTGGATGCCTTTGAGGGTTTAACAGCCAAATTACTTCCCTTCTCCCTGATGTGGGCAGACAGGAGTACAGGGGGAGTGGAGGGAAACCCCAGGAATACCTGTTGGCATTGACCTTGGCTGAACCCCACGTGGAACTGGCCTCTTTTAAAGCCATTTTGAGGGTGTCCCCGAGGCCTGACATGGCCTGGAAGGGGAGGCCAGCTCGAGCTGGCCCAGGGACAGCAGCACTGCAGTGTCTCCACCAGCTCATTATTTCCCAGCCTTTCCTTTGGGGGATTATTTCCCAAAAGTCTTTAACTGACCTCCCCCAGCCGCACAGGATTTTGCACTGACAACACCTTTGCTGGGAACTGAGCCAGGCTCTCCACAAGGTCATTTTGCAAAGACAATTAGGTAGTCCCTCAACAGCGCTGTCTCATTTTAATTAGATCTTATTTCCAAAGAATTACAGAGCGTGCCAGGCCCAAGGCTGGAGGCAAGGGCCATTTACAGGAATCAACGGGAAGCGAAGGACAGATGTACCTGTGCTCACGTCACCAGCTACAGCAATGCCAAAGGGAGAGGAACAGCCTTTCCTGCATGATTTAATCCATCAATTCCTCAGGCAATGTAAGACCTTCCGTGCAGAAGACAGAGCATCACTGCTTCAGGCTGCTTGTTGGGGCTCAGGTGCCTCGGAGCGATTATTCTGTGCATTCTGAGGGGCTCTGGAGCTGTAGTAGGTGCGTTTTTGGCAGAACCCACAAAGCTGGGGAGCAGTGCCAGGTCCTCGGCGATCCGCTGGACGGCTGCTCACATGGACACATGAACAGAAAAAGTGAACAGACACCCACACAAACGCCCTCAGAAAGGTGCAACGCGGCCATGCAGGCGGCAGGACACAGGTGACAGGACACAGGAGGCAGGACACAGGTGGCAGGACACAGGAGGCAGGACACAGGTGACAAATGGACAGGAGGGCGGGCACAACGCAGGGTACCTGCCATAAATCCCCCACTCCTGCGCTCTGCAGGAAGACAAACCCCTGGGATCACTGATGGTGCCACCGGTACGGGGAACCCTCTGGGGATCCTCGACAGCGGCTGCACCGCCAGGGAACCCTCTGGGGACCCCCCCCCGGGACCCCCGGAACGGCCGCGCCCCCGGGGCCGCCCCTCAGCGCGGCGCCGCTGCTCCATCTGGCGGCGAGCTCGGGGCAGCGCCGGGATTCCCCGGATTTGGGGCACATCCCGGGCAGGGAAAACTCCGGGTTTCGGTTTGGGTTTTCCTGCGACCCCACAACCAAGCGGTGCCATCCCAGTGCCACTTCCCTCCCTATGAGAGCAGCGGAGGGGGCAGCCGGGCTCGCCCCGCCGGGAGCCTCCGCTCCATCCCGTCGGATGTCCCGAGCAGAGCCTCCTCCCTTCCCGGCGCGGCTCCGAGGAAGGCTTGGGAAAAGGCCCCGGCGGGCGCCGAGGGGCGACGGACCTGGCTCTCCCTCGGCATCACCCGCCGCTGTAAACAACCGGAATAAACCGAGAGCCTCCCCTTTCCCCTTTCCCACCCTGCCTGAAGAGCAAGGACGGAGCAAACGGTGCCTGCGGCTAAGAACCGGCTTCGCATCAAAATAAACAGCTGCTTTTTCACTGATAATATTTTTACCCCCCCTCCCCTCCACCCCCCAGACACCCACACGGATCAAAGTGGCTCTGGGAACCTTGTGGCACGGAACAGCCTGGATGGCTGCTGCGTCCTTCCCACAGCCCCGGCCCGGGACAAGGACCGTGCCCCCGCGGGGATAACGGGCCAGAACCGGATGAGTGCGGCTAAGAGCCTTTGAGATGCCGGTGCCCGGAGGAAGGATCCAGGCAGAGGGTCCTGGTGCTCAGCCCTGAAGCAGGCAGAAGACAAGCTGTACTCCACACCGGGGCTCACCCCCGCAGCCCCATAAATCCCGGCCGGCCGCAGGTGCGGAGCCGCAGCCGCGCATCCCGCCCCGAGCGCACAGGTGCGGCAGGTGCGCAGGGATGCCCGGGCGGGACGGGGGGCGAGGCTTCGCCGGGACGCGGGGGCGGTGTGTGCAGAGCCCGCCGGGGCCCCGCCGCTGCCCTTTGTCTATTGATCCGCGATCGGTAGCCGCAGACAGAGCGGCGGCCCCGCGGGTAATTGGGGCTCCGGGGCCGTGACCGCGGCTGCGCCCCCCTCGCCCCTGCGCTCCGCGGGGGGCAGGGCCGGCGGGGCCCTAATTGGGAGCCGGGGCCGGGGCTCGGCCCGCTCCGCTTTGTCCCGGGTGCGGAGGCAGCGCGGCGGCAGCACGGCGCCAGCCCGACATAAAGAGCTGCCGCCCCACCGCCCACCCGCTGCCCGTGCCATCGGACCGGGGCTCCCCTTTCCCGGCGGCCGCACCCCGCGCTCGCACAGTCGGGGCTGGCAGATGCTCATTGAAATGTTCTAATGGGGGATTTGATGCTGTGTGTGGCAGCGACAGGCCCTGGGATTCCCCAGGGCTGGGGGAGCTCCTGATGTGGGGCAGGATCCTGGCACCACGGCATGCCCAGCTCCATGGCATCATTCTCAGGCCCTCGCCCCTTCTGCAACTTTCAGTACTTAAGGGGGACTTACAAAAAATGGAGAGTGATAGATGACATAGATGACAGGGCAAGGGAGATGGTTTTAAACTAAAAGAGGAGAGATTTAGATTAAGTGTTGGTAGGAAATTGTTCCCTGTGAGGGTGGTGAGGCCTTGGCAAAGGTTGGTCAGAGAAGCTGTGGCCATCCCATCCCTGGGAATTTTCAGTGCCAGGTTGGATGGGGCTTGGAACAACCTGGGCTAATAGAAAGTGTTGCTACCCAGACCACGGGCTTGGATCAAGGCTGATTTTAAGATTCCTCCCAGCCATTCTTTCGTTCTCCTATTCTGCCCCACATCCATGACCCAAAATGCGCTGTGGCACTGGGATAACAGATGAACACAGGGCCAGCAGCCCAGATGAGGGCCAGGGGGTCCTGCAAAGCCCCCCTGGGCTGCACAGGGACAAGAGCTGTGGCAGCGTTCCCCCTCTGCAGGGCTGTGAGATGCTCTGGCAGGAGCTCGTGTTCCTGTTTACAAACACCCGCCCGTGGAGCCCTTCCAGCAGCGCTATTGTGCTGCACGGCAGCTCAGCGGCCAAGTCAGCCGGGGTTTGTCCACCAGGCCCACGAAGCCCTCAGGGCAGTTTTGCTATTTTTAGTGTCTGGCCAAGCACCTCGTGCATTTAGCTGAAGAAATTCAGAACTCACCACTAACCCTGGTGAAGACTTCACTGTCGGAGGACCTCGCTGCTCTGGTGGCACGGCACCTCCGTTACCTGCTGGTAAAACACGAGCTCCTGAGGTCACTGGAGCACCCAGCACTTCATTTTTGTGACTTGACAGTGACCACAGTGGCACGGCCAAGCCAGGTTTTGCCAGGTGCAGAGCAGCAGAGCCATGGGGGTGCCGTGCCGGGTGTGCCCCCGCGGGGCCTCCCAGCGCCTTTTCATAGCTGAGGAAAAGAAATCCCAGCACAGTGCGTGACTAATCGGTAGCTGCTCATCGAGCTGCTTGAATAGGGTTTCTCAGGGCCTGGGGATGGCGAGGGCAGGCGTGGAGCAGCTCGGCTCCTGCTGGAACACCCTGGCTGGGGGGCCCAGGCCCTGCTCCCTGCCTTTGGGCACTGTTCCTCAGGGTCACTGTCATGAACCCACAGAACACTTTTCCCCTCCCCAGTGAAGAGTGGCTTTGTGCTCAGTGGGCAGGTTGGGATGTCCCGCTGGCACCAATGCTTGGTCCCCAAGCCAGGACGGATGACAGGGCTGTCCCTGACCCACTAGGATGACAGGAACCCATCGTGAGGCTGCCCCACACGTTCTGCAGAACCATCACCATCTCCCCACTGTGATTGTCCCAGCCACCTTAGCCTAAATCCAGCATGGTTGGATTAGAGGGAAAAGGGCCAGAGGAGCCCCCATACTGGCACACGTTGTGCCCCCTCACTAAAAATAGAGCCCATTAAATTGCTGCTCATCCTGGGTGATGTTTAATTGGAAATAATCCCGCAAGCCTAATTTTAGTCCTAATTTCAGTCACTACACTTCCCTCCTCCTGGGGAAGGCATTCCCACCCTGCTGCTCCCCCCTGCAAGCGGAACTAATCACAGAGGCAGCATCTCCTCTCCCGCCATCGAGGAACTCAGCCCCAGCACCTCTCCTCAAACCCTAAGGGGGGTTCAAAGCCCGTTCTCCGCCTGCAGCCCCCGGAGGGCCGGGACGGGAGCGCGGGGGAGGCCGAGGAGGGGCCGCGCCCGCCCGGGGCCCGCCCCGTC
>VZTH01000828.1:0-11268 GCA_013397815.1 Aleadryas rufinucha
GGACGGATGGAGCCCAGGGGTGGGGATGGATGGATCCCGGGATCAGGATGGATCCAGGGATCAGGATGGATCCAGAGCTGGTGCTGCAGTGATGGGAACAAGACCAAGCCAGGTGCTGCATCGCTCCCTTCGCTCTGTGCCTGAACCTAACCCTCATTAGCCCAAAACCCATTTCAATTAAGCCGGGCTGGGCTCCTCCTTTGTCTTTCCGTTAATTGGACCGTTCCTGCTGCTAAATGGGAGCAGCTTAAGCACAGCCAGGACCCCGAGAAAAGCCCAGCCTGTCCCCTCATGGGGTCGGTGGCCACCACGGGCCGGGTTTTGGCTCAGCAGAACTTCTCCGTCTCGGGGGAGGACGCGCGAAGCAACCGGGAGCCCACGAAGCAATTAATTGGGAAACCGTGCACAAATTAATTGGCCGACATGAATAAATCAATGTCGCGCCCATGCATAAATTAATTGGGTGCCCATGCGTGAAATAGTTGTGCACTCATGCGTGACGTAATTGGGCGTTCATGCATAAATTAATTAGGCGCGCGTGAATGACGTCATCTGGTGATCACGCATAAATTAATTGGGCGCCCAGGTGTGATGCCAAGGTGGTCCTGGCTGGGAGCAAAGAGCTCATCAGGTGCTCGAGCGCGGCCTAATTGAGCAATCAAGCATGAATTAATTGCACGGGGCTCATCAGGTGCTATGCGTGTTTTAATTGGGACCTCGCGCATAAATTAGCGGGGTGGGGCTTCGGGGCCTCACCCAGGGGCAGAGGGGTGAGGGTGGGAAGGGGATGGAGCCCTGGGAATGCTCCCGTTGGATGTGCTGGGAACTCTGGTTCCTTCCCAGGGCATCCGGGGCTGGATGGGTTTGGGATCCCCCCTAAGGACACTCCCCCAAATTCCCTTCTGGGGGTGCTGGAGGGGGTTTTGGCAGTAGGAGGTTTCAGCTGGGTGAGCTCAAGTGAGAATTCCCGAGCATTCCCTTCTCCAGAGTGCATTCCCGAGCTGTTGGTGTGATGGGGGAGTCAGGGCTCAGCTGGAAATTTGGGAATCTCCGTTAATGGATCCCTAATTCCCATATGGGGACACATCCACGACCTCTGGAGACTCTCCTGGTTTCGGGAATCTGAACAAAACCCACCCAGGCCGTTCAAACCAACTCAGCAGCACTCAGGGGGGATCCAGAGGGGAAGAAAAGCTCAGTAAATTACACTTAATTAACGTTTAATTAACGCATTTGATGGCTTTCCGTGTTCCCGTGCAGCGCCCTGGGTCTGCCTGCTCAAGAGGCACTCGAAGCAGAACCCGTGGAGGTGGAAATCTGGGAATGTTTCCGTGTTTTCCAGCGGGGATGGATCCCCTTTTTCACCATTCCCATAGGATGTGGATCCCTGGGATGGTGGGAGCTTTCCCAGGGCAGGGGCTGGGAGCACGAGGAGCTTTAAGGTCCCTTCCCACCCAAACCGGTCTGGGATTCCGGGATTTTACAACCCAAGCCTGGGATTGTCCTGCACATCCAGAGGCCTGGAGAGAGAGGCTTTGCACGGGTGGAGCAGGGCTGGGAGAGCTTGGAGAAATCCTGACTCCAGATCCTGGGGCGATTCCTGGTGGAATTCCGTCCGCGTTGGAATTCTGGCCGTGTGCTTCCCGCTGGCTCCTCTTCCCCGAAAAAACCCCACGGATCACAGACACGGGAATTTTACCAACTCCCCATCACAGCACTGGGAATATTCTTGTAGAATTTATGGAAAAATTCCAGTTCCTCCCTGCGGGACGCTGGAAGTGCACCCCAGGCTCGACCTCCCTCTCCAAACAGCTCATGACACTGGGGTTTGGGTTGGTTTTTTTTCCCCCTCTTCCCCATATGGTGTCCAGCCCACCTTGGGCCAGATTCCCGCCTGGCAGACAGCTGGGAACAGAGGGAAAACAGCAGCCGCCGCTCCTGGAACTTCCAAAGGGCCGCAGCGGGACGGGAGAGGGATGCAGCGCCGGGAGCGTCTCCCTGGAAACCGCAGCGTGGGAGACACAATGAGCGGTGTCCCTCCCTCCTTCCCTCCGGCTGCTCTGCAATTCCCTCCTCATCTCCCTTTGCATGGGGCCGGGAGTTCCGCCCCACCCCCGCCGCCCCAAAGCCCGGCCTTTTGTGGGTTTGTGACACCCGGCCTTAGAAAAGCTCGGGTTTAACGCAGCTGCCGCCGTGAGTTATGGAGAGGCCTCGCTGCGGAGGGGGAGGCAGAGGGAAGGAGGAGGTCATGGAAAGGGTGCCGCGTGTCCCGGAGGGGATCCTCGGGAAAAGAAGGGCGGGAAAAAGCCCTCGGATCCCATTTCCTGCTCCTTTTTGGCTCTTCCCAAAAAAAAACCACCCCAGTGTTTAAGCGATGTGTTTGAGACACCCGAAGGCGCTCCAGGACAACGCCGCGGGCGTCCCCCCGGTGCTGCTGGAAAACCGGGATGTTCCCAGCCTCCTGAGGCACATTCCAGCCGGGGGATCCAGGGAGAGGAGGGACAACGGAGATCCCCGCGGAGGTGACACCGTCGCTGCTCCCAAGCCCGGAGCTGCGCCCTGGGAGGAGCCGGGAGGTGGAACCAGGCGGGAATTCTGTCCTGGTGCTGGGAGAGCCGAGGAAATCCGGCTCCATCCCCGGCGGATCCCTGGAAGCATCTTCCCGGGGCCGTGGTGCTCATTCCTGGGACGCACCGGCCGCCAGCATCTCCCACCCCCCAAAAACGGGGAGAAAATGTGGGAGTAAAGGAAAATATTCCTGGCAAAGCGGGAGAAAGCGAGGCAGTGGCTGTGGCAGGGGGGTCGTGGTGGCCCAGCCGGGCTCAGCAGAGATTTGGGGTCTCTCTTTATATGGGACTCTTCCCCTACACCCTGTAGGTCACTGCTGACCCCAAGGCTGGACAATGACCTCCCCTAATCCCAGGCGTGCTCCTCTCCCCTGTTTCCCTGTCAGATAAACCTCGGAGAAGCAGCCAGCCCTTCCAAGAGGGAATTGCTCCCCAGGAAACCACTCCTGGAGCCCAGCCCAGCCCCAGCCTTTCCCTGCTCCCTTTTTATCCTTCCCCCTCTTTATATTTTTGTTGTTGTTGTTGTTGTTATTTGAGAAATGAATTTTAAAACCTGGAATCACTTTTCCCTTCTGGAGGGGATTAAAGCCCTCAGCATTCAAGCTCCCAGAGCAGGAAACAGAGGGGTTTTGGTGTTGTTTTTTTTTTTCTCCATCTGATTTCAGCTCGGAAAAGCCTCGGCTCTCAAAGCCCCCGGCTCTGAATGACCCCGGGCCCTGAATGAGGAGCCTCTCAATTAAAAGTTTCCCATTGATGCCGCCTGAATGAGACCTCGCTGGGGAATTCTCCGCTCCTCAATGGCCCCGGCCCTCATCAAATATTGAGGGGCCAAAAGATTTCCCACAATATTTGTACACCTTCCTTTGTGGGGGATTTTTTCCCTCCGCTGAACCAGAAACCTTTAACACATCCGGCTCCCGACGCGCTGCTCATTAGGGGCCGGCTTTGGGGCAGTGCCACCCCCGCGGCCACCAGGGCCGGCCCCGAGGGCCACGGGAGCGGCCACCTGCCTGTGCTGAGCCGAGCCGAGCCGGGAATTCCATGGAAAAACGAGGGATGGGGAGCGAGCAGCTCCCAGGGCTGAACCCCGCGGCTGGGGAAGGGTTTGGTGGCACTTTGGTGGCATTTTGGTGGCCCCAGGCAGAGCCTCCCCTTCCATTCCCACCCGGCACAAAGGGGACTCAAACTGGGGACAAAAGCCCCGGGATGCTCCAGGGCTCGGCTGACAGCTCTGATTGTCGCAGCCTCATTAACCATGCTAATTAGCGCCCACGGCCCGGCGGGGGTGGGCGCGGGCAGCTGAGGGGTGGGCTCTGCATAATTTATTCCCAATTAATCTCATTAGAGGGGGATAAAAAGAGAGGGAGGAAGGAGGGTGGGGATGCGGCGCGCCAGGGGAGAAGCTGCTCCGGCCTCTCCTGCTTCCACGGGACTCATCCCGGTGTTCCAGGTGGGGACGGGAGGGATGGAGGAGGGAGCTGAGGAGGCTCAGGGAGAGCTGGGAATGAGCCCAGGGTGTCCCCACGCCTTGTCCCAAAGCATTTTCCATCCCTGCCTTGCTCCAGAGCGGGATTGGAGAGGCTCCATGGGCTTTTCCTGGCACCTGGAGAAGGGTTTCCTTGCCCTGCCTTCGTGGCCAGCTGGTTTGCAGCCTCAAGGTTGGCGTGGATGGGAATAATTCCATGATTTTTCCTCCCAGGATGGGAATAACTCCATGATTTCCACCCCCAGGTGGGAATAACCCCTGGATTTCTCCTCCAGGATGGGAATAACTCCTTGATTTCCCTCCTAGGAGGAAAATAACCCCTGGATTTCCTCCCTAGGATGGGAATAACCCCTGGATTTCTCCTCCAGGATGGGAATAACCCCTTGATTTCCCTCCTAGGAGGGGAATAACCCCTGGATTTGCCCCCAGACTGTGGCCAGACAAGCCCCTGCCCCCCCTGGGCTGAGTGAGGGCTGCAGGGGGTGTGACCTGGATTAAATCTGGAGTTTAAACTGTTCCCAGACCCTCAGGAATCCCAGGAAATTCGGACATTCCGGCATAAATCGGGGTCAGAGCAAAGCAGAGCAAGGAAAGGGAATCCTATTTATTTCTGCCTTCGTTTTTTCCCCTCTCTAAGAACCTTCCCTCTGCTCCACAGGGGCTTCATTCCACGAGCTCGGCTCTGGCCTCGGTGTGAAGTGGAAAGGAAAGAGCTTTTCCCAAGGGCTCCGTGGCAGCGTGGAGAGAAGTTCCCGGAGAAATCCCTGGAGAGGGACAGGGGATGTGAAGGGTGGGAGCCCAACCACCCCCTGGGGGAAGAGCTTTTTCCTAAAATCCATCCCAGCCACCTTCTGGGGATGAACCTGTCCCTAAAATCCATCCCAACCTTTCCCTAAAATCCATCCCGACCACCCTCTGGGAAGAACATTTTCCTAAAATCCATCCCAGCCACCCTCTTTCCCTAAAATCCATCCTGACCACCTTCTGGGGATGAACCTTTCCCTAAAATCCATCCTGACCACCCTCTTTCCCTAAAATCCATCCCAGCCACCCTCTGGGAATGAACCTCTCCCTAAACTCCATCCCAACCTTTCCCTAAAATCCATCCCAACCTNTTTCCCTAAACTCCATCCCAACCTTTCCCTAAAATCCATCCCAACCTTTCCCAAAAATCCATCCCAACCTCCCTGGCGCAGCTCCAGCCCTTCCCTGGGTCCCGTCCCTGTCGCAGAGAGCCGGGATCGGAACTCTCCCTCCTCTCCCCACCCTCGGGAAGCCGCTCCAGGGGCGCACACGCCGAACATCTGCGAGCCAGGAGCTGCTCCAGCGCCCGGGAAGGCGCCCCGCGGCTCCAGGGATCGGGAACAATCCCGGTTTTTATGGGAACACACGGCTGACATCTGGGGAGGGGGACAGGAAACAGCGGCCGAGCGTTGTCCCAGCAACGCGCCGGGTGTCCCGCTGGGAATGCCATGGGAGCGGCGGAGCTCGGGAATTCCAAGGCCGAGCCCTGATGGATGGGCCGGGCTCCTGGGGAGGATGGGATGAACGAGCGCCGCGGCCCCGCTGTCCCCCGGCGGTGGCACCGAGCCCCGAGGGACGCTCTGATGGCTCCGTGCCAGCGGCCGCGTTCCCGAGGAATCCCAGGAAGCAGCGGGATTCGGCTCCCGGTTTTCCCCTCCCTGGGATGAAAGCTGGGAGCTGAGCTTTGGCTTTTTCCCCTTTCCCCCTCTTTTCCCATCCCATGGGGTCGCAGTGCCTCATCCCTGTGCCAGGGGAGGAGAGGAGGGTCGGGAATTGTGGCTTTTCCTTGGGAATGGGGCTTCCAGGCTGGAATGCCGACGGCAGAGGGATTCTTTGGGCCGAATATTCGGTGTTTTGGAAGCACCCGCTGCGTTTTCTTTGGGTGCCCCAGCGAGAGGCGGGCACGTGGAATCGTGGAATGCTTGGGGTTGGAAGGGACCTTGGGATCCAGTCCTGCCACCCTTCCCACACCTTCCAGCATCCCGGGCTGCTCCAGCCTGGCCTTGGACACTCCCAGGGATGGGGCAGCCACGGCTTCTCTGGGAAATCCATCCCAGGGCCTCCCCAGCCTGCCAGGGAAGGATTTATTCCCGATATCCCAAATCCCTCTCTCTCAGCCTGACCTGGCGCTGCCCTGGGAGCTTTAAGGGGCTGGGAATTGGGAATGTGCAGGGCCTGTGCCCTGGCCACCCTCTCACATTTGGGGTTCCCGGGGTTTTTTTTGGGAATGGGAATGCTGCCGGTGGATTCCATCCCCTCGCCGGTGGCCGCTCCAGCTCCTCGCTCTGTGACCAGCAGGAATCCCTGGAATCCCTTCCCAGAGCTCTTCCCGCTGTTTGGGACAAAACAATTCCCGAGTGCGGAGCTCAGCCGCGTCCTGCCCCTGCTCCAGCGGGGACAACAGCCACCGTGTCCCCCGTGGAGCGGCCGGGAGGTCCGGGAACGCGGCGATCTGGGAATGCGGAGGGAGGGGACGCTCCGTGCCTCCCCCGCTGGGTCCTGTCCCGGCTGACGTTTCAATAACGCTGCCGCCGCGGATGAGCTGAAGCCGGAGCTCCGACGGCAGCGGAAATTTGGGTTCCAGCCGCTTTCACCCGGGTTGAGGACAAGGAACAATCCCGGGGATGTGGCGCGGATCCATCGCGGGGTGGCCGGACCAGGGATCGGGGACGGTCCTGCGGAGTGACCGCCCCATCCCGCGGAGCTCCCCCCGGCTCCGGGCAGCCGCGGGCCGCTCGTGCCCTCTGCCGGTCCTTTCCCGGTGATTCCCGGTGATTCCTGGCGCTTCCCGGGGCTCCGCTGTGCGCTGCTCCGCGGGGAGCGGGGATGGATCCCTGATTTATTGAACCGCCCTTGGCTCGGCCCTGCCCGTGCTCCGGGTGCTCTGCAGGAGCCTGGGAGAGCATCGGGAGCTCCGGGATGGTCCAGAGGGGGATCGGGGCTGGATTGGGATGCAGGTGCAGCCAAGCCGTGGGAATGCTGAGTGACGGAATCCTGGAATGGTTTGGATGGAAGGGACCTTAAAGCTCGTCCCCATCCCACGGGCAGGGACAATTCCCACTGTCCCAGGCTGCTCCAAGCCCTGTCCTGGGACATTCCAGGGATGGGACAAGTTCTGGGCAACCTCCTCCTGCGTCTCACCGCCCTCACAGGGGAGATTTCTTTCCTCGAATTTCACCTAAACCCCCGGATCCACGATCCTGTTGTTACCCCATGGATCTGCTGGAGCAGCGCTGTCCGGAGCTGCCCTTTCCCAGCTCTCCTGCTCCGGGATGGGGATGGACACCGCGGAGAGCCCAAATTTCCCTGCTCCCATCCCTCCCTGGCTCCTGGCGGCAGGACCTGTGTGCCCTGGCGTCCCTCTGCTGCTCCACCGATTTTTTTTTTCCAGGCGCGGCGCAGTTTTCCTGCGCTTTTCCTGGAGCTGCAGCGCAGTTTCCATCCACGAGAGGCCACTTTCCTCTCGCGTTTGCGGCTGCGGCGCCAGGGAAAAGCTGGGAAGAGGGACCTGGATGTTTTTCCCAGTTCCTGGCCGGTTGGGCTCTCCTGCCCAGCTCCTTCCCAGCTTTTCCTCACCTCTCCATGCCGGGAAGAGAGGAGGTGGTAAGGAACTCCTCTGGGGTTTTTATTGGGGTTTCACCTCCTGCCCGGCCCCCTTAAATAATTCCTCTGGTGTTTCAGGGCAGAGAGAGCCAGGTGGGACCGGAGAACCCCGGGGGTTTCCATCCCACCTCCCCTGCCAGCAAATCCAGCGCCTCCTGCCACGGGAAAAACCTCACCTCGGAATTCAGGAATGGTCTGGGTTGGAAGGCACCTTAAATCTCATCCCATTCCAGCCCCCTGCCCCTTCCGCTGCACACTTCCAGAAGGATCTGGACACGATGTCCTTTAGGAGGGACCTGCAGAGAGCTTGGAGCGGATCCCAGATCCACTGCGGTCCCTTCCAAGCTTTCCCAGCCTGTGATTCCCGCTGTGCCCTGCTGGAATAACCCCGGGAAGGAGGGCAGGCACCCCTTCAGGTGGCTTTTTGTGCCCGGGGGGTGCCCGGGGGAGAGGAGGGGACCAGGAGTTGGAGTGGGAAGAATTCAAACCTCAGAGGGGGCAGGAAATTCCCCCTGGGCAGGAGGGAGAACTTCCCTGGGCAGTGCCCAGCCCTGAGCAGAGACCAGGGATGGGAGTGGGGATATTCCAGAGCCAGCCGGGCACCATCCCGTGCCCTGAGCTGTGGGATGGCCCCGCTGAGACGAGCCCTGGGGTCCCTCCCAGCCTGAGCCGTGCCGGGCTCCCGTGAATCCCGCTGGGATCCGAGGGAGGCTGGGCCGGTCTCAGCCTCCCGATTCCTCCTCCTCTCCCGGCTGTCCCCCTGCGCCAGCTCTTTATCCCAAATCCCCCATTTCCCGCTGCGCTGCGGGGTCCGTCCCTTCCCCAATCGCTGGGAGCGGCACCCGCGCTCGCCCTGGCGCTGCGGCTGTTCCCGCTTTTCCAGGTTTATGGGATTTGATTCGGCTCGGCTCTGCCGCTGCCAGGGGCCCCAGCCAGCCCTTCACTTTAGCTCCATTAAATCTCCTGGCTCGGCCCCGTGCTTGGCCTTTAATTGAACGTTCCCTGCTGCACATTCAGCCTTGGGCTGCTTCCAGGGCTGCAGGGAAGGGGAAGGATGGAAGTGGGTCCCCTCCTCAGCGGGGCTGGAGGAGGGGAGTGGAAGGGAAGGAAAACGGGATCAGGTGGCAGACCCTGATGGAACAGGAAGAGGTTTCCCAGAGAATTTGTGGCTGTCCCATCCCTGGAAGTGTCCCAGGCCCGGCTGGAGCAGCCTGGGGGTGGTGGGAGGTGGCCCTGGAAGGCAGGGGTGGAGGAGACGATCCTTAAGGTCTTTCCCAAGCCAACCCATTCCCTGATTCCATGAAAACAGGAGAGGGGATTTCACCTGGAGAGAGCTTTGCCTGCTCTGCCCCAGGGCCTCTTCCCTCGGATCCCTCTGGCACAGCGCACTTGATCCCTCCTGATCCCAAATCCAGGCCCAGCACCGGGATTGGGTCCATCCTGAAGCATCTCCTTGGCTCTGGCAGAGTTTTGGGAGGAGGGGAGGGGGCAGAGATGCTGCTCCCAGCTCCCCTCCAGCTCCTGCTCTGGTCCTGGAGTGGCCTGGACCACCCAAACTGGGAAAAAAACCAGTTCAGGAAGGATCAGCTCAGCTTTAAACTGGTTTTTGGCTGGGGTGGAGCAGGATATCAGAGAGTTCCTGTGCAGCCAGCCTGGTTTGGCCACGTTTGCTGTAAAAAGCAGAAATAGAATTTAATCTTTGTGCCCTGCCAGCCTTTCCCAGGCCGAGCTCAGCCCTGCTGCTTCTTCCCTGAGAGCAGCATCCCTGCAGGAGCCGCCTGCCCCTTCCCACGGAGATTCCCAGGGTTTCCAGCAGTGGATTGGAGCGCCTGGATAACGAAGCCAGAGGACAGAGGGAGCTGCTCGCAGCAAATCCGGCCTGACTGGACTGGGAGCGAGCCCTGGGCAAGGCCCTGGTCCCAGGCTGAGCTTTGAGTCGAGCTCAGCAAGGCCGGATTTGCTCCCCTTTCCTCCTCCCATCAAAGCCTCTGGATTCAAACCTCCGCCTCTGCTCCATGCTGGAATATTTTCCTCTGTTTTTTTCCCTTCCTGACCATCCAGTGAATGGGATGGGATCGCTCCCAGACCCGGCAGCTCTGCAGGAGAGGATCCTGTTCCCAATCCCCGATGGATTGGGGTGGAAGGGGCTTTTAAGATCATCCCATTCCCACGGGGCAGGGACACCTCCCACTGTCCTGGGGTGCTCCAGCCTGGCCTTGGACACTCCCAGGGATGGGGCATCCATGATTTATCAAGGAAATCTGTCCCAGTGCCTCACCTAGAGCTCTTTCAGCCCTGGAAAATGGGGGAGAAAAGCAGGAATCCTTCCTTGGAGTGGGAGCAGAGCTCCGGTGGCTGCCATCAGCTCACCCACCCCCAGCTCTGCCTCCTCCTGCCCCAGTGCCCCCCTTTGCCCCCCTGAGCTGCCGGGGGAGTGAATGGTGCCACTGTCCCCGCCCGGGCACGGGGGCACGGGCGGTGCCGAGGAGCTGCCCCGCTCCCAGCCCCGGGAATGGCCCCGGGAACGGCTCCCCAGCCGGGATTATGTGTCTGGACAAGCCCTCGGCAGCTGTTTTCCAGCTCTCGCCTAACAAAGAGCACTTTCATGGCTCAGGCAAAGGAGCAGGACCGGGCTTTGCAGCCGAGCCGGGAGCGGAGGGGCTCAGAACCCCCCGCGCTGCCCCTTCGCGGGGGTGTGGGCGCCCAGGGTGGCACCCACGGGGCAGGGACAGGCTCTGTCCCCCCGGCACTGCCCTCCCTGCCTGCCCCAAAGCATTCCCAAGCTTTCCTGGACGCTGCAGCAGCCCCGCTCTTGCCGCTAAAACCGAGCCCGGCCCGCCTGGGGCTGGGAAATTCGGGTTCTCCCAGTGGGCTCAGCTTTTCCCCCCTCACCCTCTCGCCCTCCCCTCTCCCTGCCGCCTGTTCCCCCTTTTCCCGGCTGGAACACCCCGGGAGAGGGGGAGAAGGGCCGGTCTGGAGCGGCTGAGTCAGAGCAGCCCTAATGGATGAGGCTGCAGCTCCCTGGGAGCACTTTGGATAATTGAAAGGCTCTGCCAGGACGCGCTGCCCTGACAGCTCCTGAGCGGCTGACGCGGAATCCGGAGGCTCCGGCCCTGCTGGGCTCGGCTCTTGGCTCCTCTCCCGCTCCCTGCAGCAAACTCGGTGGCCTTGCTGGGACCGGGGTGCCTTTGCAGGTGGTTTTTAGCTGAGCTGGGAATTTAGGGCGGGTTTGGGGCCCTGGCAGGGGTGAGGGGGGGGTTCCCTCGGGGTGCAGCAGCAGAGGGAAAATTCTCTTCCGCAACCCCAGGCTGGATTAGCGAAGGGGTTTTGGAGGGGAAGGAATGGGAGGATCGTGGAATGGGTTGGGCTGGAAGGGACCTTTAGAGGTCACCCAGTCCCACCCCCCTGCACGGAGATTTCCCCCGGATTTTTCCCTTCCTCTCTCGCCGCTTTCTGTCGGCTTTCTAAAACTCGGATTCAGCGCTTTGCGGTGGATCCCAGAGGCATTTCCAGGGAAAGGAGAGTTCTGGGGAGCACATTGGGCACCAGCTAGGCAGGATATTCTCATCCCTCCATGGATCCATGGAT
>VZTH01000829.1:0-11661 GCA_013397815.1 Aleadryas rufinucha
GAGGATATGGTTTAGTGGTGAACGTCGTGGTGGTGCTGAGTTGATGGTTGGACTTGAATTTATAGGGCTTTTCCAACCTTAATGATTTCATGATTCTATGATCCATAAGGCCAGAGGGTCTGGGGGTCCCCATATGTATCCAGATATGAGGTTGTTTCACTGCTGTGGGACTCATGGTTTCCTGCTCTCCCTCCTTCCCCTCTGTTGCTGCTGTCTGGGTGTGCTCGTTGGTGCCCTGTTTGGCTGCAGACCATCAGCAATGTGCTGCTCCAGTATGCTGAAATCATCTCCAAGGATTTTGCCTCATATTGCTCCAAGGAGAAGGAGAAAGTGGTGATGTATCTCCCTTCTGCTGTCCCCACACGGTGACCCCAGCTGTCACCTCAGCCCCAGGGTGGGTCGGTTCCTTCCTGATGGCAGTTCCTGACACGCTGCCAGGGTGGCTTCCATGTCATCCCTGTCCTCATGTCCCCCAGTGCAGGGTGGGAGGGTCCTGGGGCTGTGGGCAGCTGTCAGAACCATATTAATTGGTGCTGACCCCCCTCTCCATCCTCCCCCTGCAGCCCTGCATCCTGATGAACAATATCCAGCAGCTCCGTGTCCAGCTTGAGAAGATGTTTGAAGCCATGGGTGGGAAGGACGTGAGTGCGGGGGGGTTTCCAGAAGGGAGCCCTGTGGGGGGTTGGATCATTCCCTTCCCCCCAGAAGTTGCCCCTTCCCCAGTTCCCAGTGCTGGAGCAGACCTGTTCCTTGCTCTTGTGTGGGATCACACCGTCCCACCCTGTGGCACCCTGCTCTCCCACCATGTCAGACTGGGAAGGGCTTCACCCTGCCCAGGGATGCATTTGGGGTGCAGAAACCTCCCTGAGGGCTGGTTCAGGAACCCTGTCAGCTTCCCCTACCTGTCCCTCCTGCAGCTGGACACAGAAGCCAGCGATATCCTCAAGGAGCTGCAGGTGAAACTCAACAACGTCCTGGATGATCTGAGCCGAGTCTTTGCCACCAGGTACAGCTGGGTGGGAGGGCAGGGGCAGTGGGCAAAGGAGAGGTCTGGGGGTCCAGAAGCTGTGGCTGGGGCCAGGCTGGGGGCTGTGGGGGGGATGTGCTGAGCTGCCTGTGCGTTGTGGTCCCCAGTTTCCAGCCGCACATTGAGGAGTGTGTGAAGCAGATGGGTGACATCCTGAGCCAGGTGAAGGGCACCGGCAACGTCCCCGCCAGCACCTGCAGCAGCGTCGCACAGGACGCTGACAACGTCCTGCAGCCCATCATGGACCTGCTGGACAGCAAGTGAGTGTGGGGGGCAACTGGAACCCCCACCCTACCCATCCTGGCCTCGTCAGGGAGTGTGAGGGACCTGCAGAGTCAGGGTGACACGGGAGGGGTGACACCTGAGGTCCTCCAGCGCTGTCTCCTCTGCGCAGCCTGACGCTCTTCGCCAAGATCTGTGAGAAGACGGTGCTGAAGCGGGTGCTGAAGGAGCTCTGGAAGCTGGTGATGAACACCATGGAGAAGACCATCGTCCTGCCCCCGCTCACGGACCAGACGGTGAGTGATGGGGAGAGGGACCAGGGACCCTGAGACACATGTGACTGCCTGGGGCCAGTGTGGGACATTCCTGGCCAGGTGCTGGCACCTGGGAGGGTGGGGTCTTCACTGTCATCTCCAAACCCGTGTCCAGCTCCTGGCCAGGGAAAGGATGGAAGAGAGATAGGTCATCCTTGCCCCAGGACCTTCTTGGTTGGCTTTGCCAAAGGACCTTCCTGCCACCTCCACTGTGGCATCAAGAGGGGACACTGGCCCTTTCTTATCCATCCTTCCCTCAGAGCTGGGGCAGCATCCTGTGCCACACATCCACACTGGCTGTGGGCGTGCTCCCTGTGCCAGGAGGTGAATCCAGAGGCTCCTGGAGTGTGGGGACACACTGCCTGTTGGCCTTGCTGAGGGGCTGGGGGTTTCATGAGGATGGGGGCATATTCCCCGGCAGGGCTGAGCTGTTCCTTGCTCCCGAGGGTTTTAGGGAAGCAGAGCAAACCCAGGGAATGGTCCCTCTCTGAGGCTCTGTATCACATCGCTGTTTGTCTGCCTCTCCTGCACCTGAAACTTCCTGGGGTGGTTCCCTGAAAGTCAGGCAGGAAAGGGTGACACCGAGTGCTCTGGACCAGCCACATCCCTGTTCCTGTCACTCTTTGGTGGCTTTTGTTACCGTTACAAAGCTGGGCTCAGGCTCTTCCTTGGAGTTCCTGGAGCTATCAGCCTTTATATCACCTTTCTGGGGCTGTGGAGCTCCTGTGCTGTGTCTGTGAGGGACAGCACAGTGGTGACATGTCAGCCCTCAGTGGTGCCACCTCACTGGCACCGTGTCACAGCCCTCAGCCTGGCTCGGGTTAGCCCCACATCACTCCTGACTGGGCTCACACACCCTTGGCCAAAGGTGGCCAAATCTCATAGGAATGCTGGTGCCACTGAGACCCAGTCCCCATCCCAGTCCCTTCCCAGCCATGCTCTGGAGACGGTGGGGCCTGTGCTAGGGCAGAGGAGGGAGCACAGACATGTGGCTCTGTTGGGTGATTCTCCTGAGGGCAGACAGTCCCCAGAGAAAGCCATGCTGGGACTGGTCCCTCGGGCTGGCAGGGGACATCCTGCCCAGGTGTCCCGGGGTGCCAGCCCATGGGGTGGCCGGAGAGGTTGGCACTTTGGGGGTCCATGTCAGAGCCGAGTATCGAGTGGGGTCCCTGGAATTGAGCCCCCCTGGCGCAAAGCCCTCCCCCCCACAGTCAGGAGGGACCGGGCAGGTGGGGACGGGGCCCCTCGGGGGCTGTGGAGGCCCGCGGTGCAGTGATAGGGCGGTGACGCTGAGTGCTGTGGATGGGGGACACCCGTGGCCCTGTTGGGGGTGGGGGGCAGCCAGGGCTGGCGCTGGGGAGGATGGAGGAGGCGGGGGCCGACACTCACATCACGGTTGTTCTCTCCAATTGCTCCTCTCGCCTCTCAATGGCAGATGATTGTAAGTACGGCAGCTCCCTGTCTGTCTGTCTGTCTGTCCGCTCTGTGTCGGTCCTGGCCTCGCCGGTTCTTGTCTTGTGTGGCTGCCCGTGCCCTGCCCACACCCTCCTTCGGCTCCTGACCTGGTCCAGCTCCTGGTCCCCATCCCTGTGCTGCCCGCCTGGCACTGGCTCCTGGCCGGCACATGCCAGCGGCCCCTCCGGGATGTGGTGGGTGGAGAGGCCTTGGACAGATTGGCAGTGCCGGGATGTGGGGAGGGACAAGGGCAAGTGATGGGGTGGGAGGGGACGGCGATGGCAGTGCCGTGTCATCAGGGACTGCCAAACCAGGGCTCGTGCTGAGGGGAGAAATGCCGTGGGAGGCACGAGCGGGGAGCGGTGCGTGCCTGGAGTCAGGGCTGCTCTTCCTTTCCCTCGTGCCTCAGTTTCCCCTCGAGGCCCTGGCGGGGGTCTGGCTGTGCTGGGGGTGAGGGCAGAGTCTGTCCCTGCCAGGAGGAGGAGGAGGAGTCTCTCGGGGGGACACGGCGGTCCCTGGCCCCGGTGCTCGGTGGCGGGGCAGGCTGCTGGCACGAGTTGTGAGGCTCCTCCCCTGGTCGTGATATGACCCTGGGAGCCGGGACTCCTGGTTTCCTTCTCAGTATCGCTGCTGGGTCCTTGCATGGCTTTGACTGAGCAGTTTCCTTCCGTCCTCTTCTGGCCAGTCTGTGGCTGTGGGTTTATGCCCCTGGGGGCAAGGGAAGGGCAATTCCCCCCTAGTCCTGTCCCCACCCCTGCTGTGACTCAGGCACCCGTGAAGGAAGAGCAGTGGGAGCGAGTTGTTGGGTGCCGGTGCCAGTCCCTGCGGGAACAAACACCCCTCTGCTCTCCCCCAACACCTTTTGTGTCCAACAGCAGCATTTGGGGAGGCCCTGGGGGCAGCCTGGGGCTGAGTGTCCCCTCAGACCTCATGGGGACCCCATGGGGACGCCATGTCCCAGCCTTCCTGAGGCTCTGGGAGCAGAGCAGGGTCAGCTCTGCGTGGTACAAGCTCCTCTTGTTCACCCATCACCCCGTGCCGGAACCCCTCCTGGCAGCCCTGCTTGGCCCTACCTGTGCTGCTTGTTCCTTCTGAGGCTTCCCAGCCAGCTGACTCCCTGCTCCCCTCCCCTGATTCCAACATGCCCAAGTCCACCCTGAGGGCTGAGTTCGTCTCCCCCATGGCACTGCTGCCTCATTTCACAGTTTCTCTTGCCTGGATCGGTGTGGGGTTGTCACTGGGTCAGTGTGGGGCTGTCACTGGGCCCAGCCCTGCACAAACCAGAGCTCTGCGTGCCAAACCCAAATCCCAGCTACTCCCTCCCTGCTCCCTCCCCAGCGCTGGGAGCACCTGCCAGAGCTGGAGCAGGATGTGTGGGGGCACCAGAGCCTGCCCACACACAGCTGGATACTGTATTCTAGCGAGGATCATCCCTCATGGATTCAGCATCCCTGCATCCCAGCAGTTTCCCAGTGTGAGGACAAGTTCTCCAGCAGTGCAGCATCCTGCTTTCCAGCGGGGATCCAGCACCCTGATGACACCAGGCCCTCAATGAGTATCCCGGTGGGGACCAGTCCCCCACTGGCTGTCCTTCAGGAGCTCGTGATGTCTCTGCCACCTGTGCCCCTGTGTCCTGTCCCACACTGTCCCCCCACCCTACACTCAACCTCTGACATTGCTTCTACAGGGCACGCTCTTGAGAAAACATGGCAAGGGGACAGAGAAGGTAAATAGCTGTGGGCTCCATGTGTGTCACTGCCCTGGGGCCACACTCGTGGTCTCACACCCGCCTGCTGTGGAGGTCCAGGCTTGTCCGTGCTTCCTCTGTCGTGCTGTCTGGATGTGCTGTTGCCTGCGTGGTGTCGTGGTGAGGTGTGCTGTGCTGTGTGCTGGGGACAGTCCCGGTTCTGTGTGTCCCCGGGCTAGGGAGAGGGGGCTCTGTGGTGTTCAGCCCCCGTGGGGCGGATGTGGGGTGTCACCCATCCCCATGGGGGACACTGCCCCACAGCCCTCAGCCCCAGCTGCCTGGCTGGGACAGCGAGGGGTTGAGACCCCCTGCATGGGAGACCCTCCCACAACCCTGTCCCACTGTGGGGGGCTCAGGAAGTGGGGATCCCCCCATGCTGGGCCCTGCTGGGCACAGTGGGGGCCCTGAGGCTGCCGAGATCCCCCGGATCTCAGCCCACTCCCCCTTCCTTGCTGAGCCCCAGCCCTGCCCCAAGGGCTATCTCCAGCATATGGGCTCTTGCCTTGTTCGGGGCTCCTCGCCACAGGGTGGGTGCCCAGCAGTGACCCCAGCCTGCTCCTCAGATCCTGGTTCTTGGGAAGAGCCATGCCAGCATCCATCTGAGCAATGCCTGCAGCTCCCCCTCCTCTCCTGGGGGGCACTGGCTCCTGCCCAGTTTGCTGAGTGTGCTGGGTGAGCTGATTCCCTCTGATCTCCCAGCCCCAAGTGGGGTGGGGAGCAAACCTGCCCACCCTCAGAAGAGACCTGGCACACTCATCACAGCTTCACCAGCACCAGCATGGGGCTGAGCCTTTGCAGCCTGGTGCTGAACCAGTGACACCAGCAGAGAACTGGGCACAGCCAGAGGAGAGTACAGGTCCAGAGCCCTCATGGCTGGGGGATGTGGGGGGCCTGGAGCCGCGGCCGAATGCGTCTGGGGCCACCAGTAACTGTCCCTTGCTGTTCTCTTCCAGAGCAGGGTGAAGCTGCCCAGTCACACTGAAGTAAGGACATGGCTCTTCTGCTCTGCACTTGGCACTGCTCTCTCCCCTTCCCTCCTCCTTGTCCCTTGTGCTCTGGGTTAGGGGCTCCCAGCTCAGTACAGTGTCCTGTCATGCTCTGTTTTGGGGACACCAGTGTCCCCAGCTCCCAGCCTGCCCACTGACTGGGGGAGATGGGAACAGTGAGCGTGGAATTAATGGGACAGAATTGGGTGGGCAGAGGGGTGGGCACAAAGGGTCAACAGGGGGATACAAAATGAGGGCATGGAGGGGGCAGACCCCTGCAGAAGGTAATGGTTAATGGGAGAGATGCTGAGGTTTCTGTGTTGGGAAGGACTGGAACTACTGGTGCAGGGAGAGGGAAGGTGGTGGAGGTCTCTGGGCCCCAGTTTATCCAGTTACATTTGCACACTGGAGGAGCTGAGAAGGAGAGCTTGTGCTCAGCCCGGTGAGAGGTGCCAGCCCAGGGCGGTGAGCGGGATCTGCCCATCCAGGGGGCTGCTGTGCCCGCGGGCCCCACGGAATGGCTCCATGGCCCCTGCCGTGGTGGGGGCACGGGGCAGGCAGAGGCAGCCCGGGTCTCCCACCTGGGGGGCTCCCTGGAGTGCCAAGGGGCTGGGAACCTCTCTGGGACTGGGCAGGGCTCCGTGTGGCAGGGGTGTTTGGTGGCTGTGGGGTACAGGCCGCATCCTCCCCATGCCCGCTGTCCCTCGCACTCGCTCTCTGCTCCCACCACGTCCGATGTCCGAGTGGTCAGTGCCGTGCTGTGCCAGGCCCTGCTGGATGCAGGAGCAGGTACTTGGAGCACAGGGAGCAGGATGGGACTCTCGGGCCGAGCTGCTTGTGCTGAGCAGAGCATGAGGTCCCTGATGCCAGGGTGACGTCCTGCCCTGGGTTCCCCAAGCCTGCAGCCTCACACCTGCGCTGAGAACTCGGGCTGAGACGGGGCTGCCGGCCTGGTACCTGGGTCACCTTCCTGGCTGCGGTTCCCTGGAGGAGGAGGGAGTTCCAGGGGAGCCCCTGGAACTACAACAAGCTTCTGGCATGATGTGCCCAGCCTGCCCATGCCACCCCCAGCCCGGCTGCTCACTGGGGCCGTCCCTGTCTCTTTACTCTCTGCAGGGCACACAGATGATTTTCAACGCGGCCAAGGAGCTGGGGCAGCTCTCCAAGCTGAAGGTGAGGGCTGGGGGGCTGGGCCGGGGTCACCGAGCTGAAGGTGGGGGCTGGGGGTGCTGGGTTGCTCTCTGTTCTAGGGTGGGTGCCACTGCCACTACTGCCAGGACCTCACCACTGCCCCCCTGCTGGCTTGGCTGGGGTGGGGGCAGCGGGGTCGGGGCTCTGTGCTGAGAGCAGGATTTGTGCCCCCCAGGACCACATGGTGCGTGAGGAAGCCAAGAGCCTGACCCCGAAGCAGTGTGCTGTGGTGGAGCTGGCGCTGGACACCATCAAGGTGAGGGCACTCTGGGGCACTTGGGGTGCCTCCGGGGCTCTGACCCCGAGGCACAGACACGGGGAGCACCAGGGGGACCCTGGCAGAGCTGCTGAGCAGCCTGAGGCCTTTCCCCCTCCAGCAATACTTCCATGCCGGCGGCGTGGGGCTGAAGAAAACATTCCTGGAGAAGAGCCCTGACCTGCAGTCGCTGCGCTACGCCCTGTCCCTCTATACCCAGGCCACAGATCTGCTCATCAAAACCTTCGTGCAGACCCAGTCGTCGCAGGGTAGGACACGCTGCCCTGGCCCCCCCAGCCCTCATCCTCCCCACGGGCTCGGCTGCCCCATGGCCAGGACCCACCTTGGCTCTGTCCCAGTGGGGCTGGGGGTCCCAGCCAGGCTCCCAGTTGGGGGAGAGATGGGTGGGGAAAGAAGGGCTTTTTCCTCCCATGGTTTGCAGGTGAAGAGGGGCCATGGGTGCCCAGCAGGAGCCTGGCACTCCCCAGCAAGAACAGTGGGTCCCCAGTACCAGGGCATTGCTGGACTGGCATGGAAATGGGGCCTGTGGGTGGGGGGAAGGTCACCCTCTGGCCAGGTGACAGTGTTTGGATGGCCCCAGGCACCCGGCACAGACCAATGACAGGGTCCACTGGATCTGGATGCGGTGCCAGGGCCTGCCCTGGGCACCCCTGATTCGGTCTCCGGAGTGCTGGGGTGCAGTGCAGGATGCTGGGCACCTTCCAGGGCAGGATCAGACCTCAGCTCTAAATGCTGCCCTTTATTCTGTCTCTCGGCTGCTCAAGGAGGGCCCTGAGATGCTCGGTGGTGGTCACGGGCCACCACAGGGTGCCCCAGCCAGGCTTGTCTGCGTCCTCGGGGAGTGGGACGTGCGTTTGCTGTCCGTGAGTCTCCTTCAAGGGACGTCTGTCCTGTCTGTGCCTCCTGTGCCGGCCATGTCGGGGGCGTGGGGTTGGGTCTGGTGGGTGCCAGCACCCCTGGGTGTACCCTGTCCCCAGGACCCCACACTCGGAGCTAGGGGTGCCTGGCACTCCTGTGTCGCTGCAGTGTTGTCCGGGTGCTTGGCCGTCAGTCTGTCTGCGAGATCTGATCTCTCTTTCTCTTTGTTTCCCCCCCTCCCTCACTGTTCCCGTTCCCCACGCACATCATCTCCTCCCTCCTCTCTTCTTCATCTCCTCCCTCCTCCCTTCTTTTCCATCTCCTCCCTCCTCTCTCCGTTGTCATCTCCTTCCTCCTTCATCTCCTTCCTCCTCTCTTTGTGTACTCTGTGCCGTGTCTCTGTCTCTTTCTCTCTCCTTCCCACTAGTTCATGGTGGGAAAGGGATTAGGTTTACCCTTAGTGAAGAGGTTTATCCTGAGAAGGGTACGTGTGCTACTCACCCGCCCCTGCACCTGCCTGCCACCAGCCTGGGCCAGTAACAGTCCCGGCACCGCGGGCTGGGCTGGCCTGGGGACCCCCTCAGCATCGCCGGCCTCGGGGACCCCCAGGACGGGCAAAATCCCACTCCCAGGGCTGCTTTGGGGGGCATTTGGAGGAACTGTGCTCAGCCATATTGACCACCCCTAGAGCGGGTTGGGGGCTGTCCCCATGGGAGTAGGGGTGTCTGCCTGCACGCTCTGGGTACCCCACATTGTCCCCAGCACTGCTGCCTGGGGGTGGGCACCCACCGTGACCTCCCCCTGGCACATGTGGCCCTAGGGGAGGCCATGCCACATCCTGTCCCCTTCCTGCCCACCCTGCTGCCCTAAGGACCATTACCAGCCCTGCTCCGGCGCGCTCCGTCTGCCTGTCCTGGGGTGCAGGGAATGAGCCCCCCACGGGCCCTGCTTGGCCTCCATCACACCCTGCTGGGGGCCGGGGCTGCACCCCTGCTTGGCCTTCCATGCCCAGCCCCCCTCCCCAGCCACCATCGCCTCCATCCCGGCTCAGCATGGGGGGCAGGGGCCGGGGGGATGGAGGGGAATGTGCCATTGCCAGCCTCGCCCCAGCCTGGCACCCTCCGTGACACATGGGGACGTGTCCTCCTTCCACTGGTATTCCCACCCTGAGAGCTTTCCACTGAGCCCTCTTGGGTCTCCTTGGCCCCATTAGACCCACAGAGCCTCTGTCCCTCTGCCTTGCACCCCATCCTTCACCCATGGGTGCATGCACAGCTCTGGGATGGCATGGGGGGGCTGACGTGTTGGTCACAGGTCACCCAAGGTCCCCAGGCTCGGGGACCCCTGGGTTTGATGTGGTGCCTGGGATGGAGGGGTGCGAGGGGGCAGGTCAGCCTCGAGACAGTGGTCGGGCTGTGGCTGCCCTAGCCAGGTCCCTCCTGCCCAGTGCTGTGCCCATGACACTGTCACCCCTCCATGGCCAGAGCAGGGGGAGCTGGGCCACTGTCCTCTGCCCCATCCCAGACAGGCCCCTAAGCCCTGCCTGGGCAAGGGGGCGTTCATAGGGGTGGGATGGCAGAGTCAGCCTGGTGCTGGGGGTGTCCTGCCATGTCCATCACAGCTGCTGCATCCACACTGCTGTGCCCACAACCCTTTGGGCCACACCCCGCATGGGTGACCTGCCTCCTCAATGGGATTAGTGCTGGGCAGAGGATGTCAGGAACATGGGGAAAACAGGCACTTACATCTCTTCCCTCTGTCACAGGCTCTGGCGTGGATGACCCCGTTGGGGAGGTGTCCATCCACGTGGAGCTCTTGACCCACCCCAGCAGTGGCGAGCACAAAGTCACCGTCAAAGGTGGGTTCTGCTGGCCAGGGTGCCGGGGTCCGGCAGGTGACAGTGCTGCATGAGCCTCACCTGTCCCCTCCTTGCAGTGGTGGCTGCAAATGACCTCAAGTGGCAGACGTCGGGCATCTTCCGGCCATTCATCGAGGTCAACATCATCGGGCCCCACCTCAGTGACAAGAAGAGGAAATTCGCCACCAAATCCAAGAACAACAGCTGGGCCCCCAAGTACAACGAGAGCTTCCAGTTGTGAGTGGCACCGCGGGCTGGGGACATGGGGACAGGCTGGGGGACATGTCCCCAGCATGTGGGGACCTCCTGGGGTCTGCCAGTGAGTTTGCTCATCCCCGATGGGATGTTTCAGGTGTTTTCTCATTGGTAAAAGCAGGGAGTGGGGGGGAAAGGAGTAAAAAGGAAAAGGCTTTTTTAGGGGTGGGGGTGGGGACAGCGACCATGTAGGGGCTGTTAGAGGGCCGGGGTAGGGGTGAAGTGTGACCCCATCTGCCAACACTGCCCGTCCCTTGCCCCCCCTCAGCACGCTGGGGACGGAGACGGGCCCCGAGTGCTACGAGCTGCAGGTGTGTGTGAAGGATTACTGCTTCGCCCGGGAGGACCGCACCGTGGGCATCGCCGTGCTGCAGCTGCGGGACATCCTGCAGCGCCCCGGCTGCGCCTGCTGGCTGCCCCTGGGCCGCCGCATCCACATGGACGACACCGGGCTCACCGTGCTCCGCATCCTGTCCCAGCGCAACAACGACGAGGTGGCCAAGGAGTTCGTCAAGCTCAAGTCGGACACGCGCTCGGCCGAGGAGGGCAGCAGTTAAACTCCTCTGGCCCCCCAGCCCTCGCCCCCCGCTCCCGGGCCCCCGACAGAATCCTCCAGCCGTGTATAAGCCATAGGAGTGGCCACAGAGGAGTCGCCATCGCGGCCCTGGGGAGGGGGTGCTGTGGCTGCAGTGACAGACCCTCCCCTCCCTCCCTGGCCACGCTGGCTGGGTGATAGCGGTGCCGGCCACAGCCAGGCCCCCGTCCCACCCCGCAGGAAGGTGCTGGGGCTGGGGGGGCTGCAGGGAAGGGCTGGACCCGAGCCTGGGTGAGGGAAGCAATCTGCCCTTCCCCAGCCTGTCTGAGATGGAGGAACCCCAGTGGCCCATCCCTGAATCTCCACTGTCCCACCCAGCCCCAAACCTCACCGAGTGACACAAGGAAAGGGCTGTGGAGGGTGTGTGTGTCCCGTGCCATGTGCGGGTGTTAGTGAGTGGCTGGCACAGCGCGATGGCCCCTTGTCGCCATCCCTGAGCGTTGTGGTGTGCCCTGAGGGCAGGGCAGCTCCCAGCCCTGAGCACCTGTACATATGTAAATACCTGTACATACAGGGCAGCTGGACAGGCTGTGTCCTGCACCCGGAAGGGCTATTGGGGCTGTTGGGTTGGCGGGTGCAGCCCCCACGTGCCCTGCACAGGGTCCCCTCCCTGGCTGGCAGCAGCATCACCAGGGTCGGGAGCAGCAGGGAGCAGCCCCCGGCCCATATCCTGTCTTCCCTGCCTTGCTGCCACCGTGGGCTGCCCCACTGCCCCTCACAAGGTGCCAGGGCTGGGGGAGGCAAGGGCTGGGGGCACCAGGGCAGAGGGACTCGTTCCTCTTTGCCCTGGCCGGTGGGGACCAGCATCCCTGAGCAGCGCAGCCCACGGGATCTCCTTGGCGAAAGCAAAACCCTTCCCACCCCGCCCCCGAGATC
>VZTH01000829.1:11672-21867 GCA_013397815.1 Aleadryas rufinucha
ACTAAGCACCAGTTCTGTGCCCCCAGTTCCCCAGTGAGCACCATTTCTGTGTGGTAAGTGGTGTGCATGTCTCGTGCGAGTGCCTGGGTGGCCTGGGTGTGTGGTGTTGGGGTGGCCACCCCAGCCGGCCAGTTTGCCCCGAGTCCTGGGGCAGACAGAGGCCTCATGACCCCACAAGTCAATACAGCTCTCTCAGCCCCCTCTCATCCCAAAACAGGGTACCCCGACCGGCCCCCACGCTCCTTTTTCTAGAGGGTTTGCCTGGGACCAAAGGGTTTCACTTTCCTCTCTCGTTTCTGTTCAATGTTTACACCCTTTTTCTACCGGCTGCTCCTGCACGGCCAGGCTGGGGCTCGGCCCCGCACCCCGACCGCGGTGCCCCTGGCCCTGTGCCCCCTCCCCAGACTGTCCTGTTTGGCATGTGATTGAACTGACCAATTCTGCTCCTGTAGCACAGTGTCACCGATGCCTGTGTGTCTGTCCCGCCGGCAGCGGCGGCTCCCATGGATGCATGACAGTGAGATGTTTTGCACTATTTTGAATTTTTTGGGCTCTGTAAAAATATTTTATTATAACTGACATTAAAAAGCACACCCTTCACTGACGCTCCTGTGGGGAGTTGGGAGGGGACAGGCACCTGGGGGTCCCCTGGCCCCACTCCCACCCCAGTGCAGCACTTCCACCTTTAAAGTGAAAACCAGGGATATCCAACCCCAAGGATAACCAGCTCCAAGGATAACCAGCTCCAAGGACCAAGAGCCCAGGGATGATCCCTGTTGCCACTCAGCCTCTGTGAGAGTGCCTTTGCACCAAGGATAGGTGTTAAATGGACTCACAGGAACAGAGAACCCTGGAATATCCTGAGTTGGAAGGGCACAAGGATCAATGATCCCAACCCCTGGCCCTGCACAGACACCCCAACAACCCCACCCTGGGCATCCCTGGCAGCGCTGTCCAAACGCTCCTGGAGCTCTGGCAGCCTCGGGGCCGGGACCATTCCCTGGGGAGCCTGGGCAGTGCCCAGCACCCTCGGGGGAAGAACCTTTCCCTCAGCTCCATCCCAACCCCCCTGACACAGCTCCAGCCCTTCCCTGGGCTCCTGTCCCTGTCCCAGAGCAGAGCTCAGCCCCTGCCCCTCCGCCTCCCCTCGGGAGGAGCTGCAGTGCTGGAACAGTGTCCTGGGAGGTGAAACTGCTCCCAGGCACAATGCTGATAATTCCCAAGCATGGACATGATCAGGGACAGCCAGCATAACCTTGCCGAGGGCAAACCCCTCCCTTGCTGGTCTCGTGGCCTTCCATGATGGGCTGTCTCCATCAGCAGATAAGGGATGAGCTGTGGATGGCACCTGCCTGTGAGATTTCTGACACAGTCCCTCAAAACACTTTTCCCACTAAATTGGATTGATGTAGATTTGATGGATGCAGGGCCCTGCTGACCTACAGAGAGAGCTGGGGCTGTTCCTGGGATCTGGCAGAGTCGTGCTTCACCCTTGAGAACTGTGGGGCTGCCACCAGGCTTTGCTAGAATCATGGAATGATTTAGGCTGAAAGGGACCGTTAAAGCTTGAGTCTAACCCCATCATGGCTCTTGGGCTCTTGTCTTTTTCCAGTGATCCTTGATGGACACACCCTTTCTTGAGGTTTCCTGGATTAATGAATTAGCTTTAATGATCATAATTTCACATGGGACTCCTGTGCCTCTGTGAAAGGAGAGCAGAGGTTCTCTGGGAGGCCAGGGTAGCACAGGCTGTGCCCCTGCGGCCCAGGAGGTGCAGGGGGAGCAGAGCTGCACCTGCAGCCCCTGGAGGAGCCTGCCCAGAGCAGGGGGATGTGCCCTACAGAGGCTCTGACCCCCTGGAAAGGCTGTGCTGGGGCAGCTTGGGCAGAACCTCAGGGATCCTGCCATGGTGGGTTCATGGAGGACTGGCACCCATGGGAGGAACCCCACGCTAGAGCAGGGGAAGAGGAGGAGGAGGAAAGAGCAGCAGAGACAAGGGGTGATGAACTGACCACAACCCCCATTGCCCATTCCCCTGCACAGCTGTGAGGGAGGAGGTGGAGAATTTGGGAAGGAAGTTAAACCCAAGGAGAAGGGAGAGGTGGGGGAAGTTATTTCAAGGTTTATTTTTATTTCCCATTATCCAGAGGAGTTGATTAACAACAATTTAAACAAATTGCCCCAAGCTGAGGCTGGGAGGGTAAAGCCTGAGTGATCTCCCTGCCTGGACCTCGATCCAGGAGCCTTTTGGAGTGCAGAATCCTGACCCTGGGGGCCCTGGCAGCCATAGAAATATCATGGGGAGTTTGGAAGCGAGTGCTGCCCTTCACTCCCATGCCCAAGTGCTCCCTGGAAGCCATAAAAGGCAAGAATTTTTGGGATCTATACCTTGATACATCCAAAGGGCTCTCGGACACAGAGATGGACACACAGGCTCTCAGTATCAGGCTTCAGGGAGCTTCAGGCCTGAAGTTGCACCAGGACAGATTTATACTGGATATTAGGGAAATTTCTCCACTGAAAGCAGGGTCAGGCCTTGGGACAGAGTTCCCAGGGCCAGGGTGGAATCATCCCTGGAAGCATTCAAACACTGCAGAGATGGGGCACTGAAGGATGTGGGTGAATGGTGAACATGGGTTGAGAGCTGGATGTGAGGAGCTTCAAAGTCTCTTCCAACGATGATTCTACAAACTAATTAGGACCTGAGGTACATAAAATCACTTATTTTAGAACATGGTCGGCTGAAGTCATGACACATTAATATTTGTATTACAATATATTTAAGAGTAAAGACAGAAAAGGGATTTCAAAAATATAATCATTTATGCACCAGCTACCCACTGTGAGCAGGACAATAATTATAGTCCATGAGAGAGTTGCCCTCAAACCCTGTTCAGTAAATCCAAGTGAAGCTCTGAGCAAGCCTGGTGGCCACTTGGTCTGTGAGCTCTGAGAAGTGATGCTGGGCACTGGAAAACCCAAACCCACCTCGAGTGGGAAAATGGAGTCCCTCCCACCCAGCAGGACCTGGTGTAACCGAACTCCTTTAAGCCTGGAGAGGAAAAGGCTCCATGGACACCTCAGAGCCCCTCTTTTTAGTGCTTTAGGGGCTCCAGGAGAGCTGGAGAAGGACTTGGGACAAGGCGGAATGGCTTCCACTGCCAGAGGGCAGGACTGGGTATTAACGGTCCATCTTCCCACCCATCAAATCTCACCTCAGTCACAGAGTGCAAAAGATTCTTGAACTTAAATTCAAGTCCCTCTGAGCCCTGGTTCTCATGACACTTCATCCTACCACCTTCATGCACCTTCCAGGCTTCAGGTTCCCAAAGCCATTTTAACTGAAGACCAGGACACAGCATTTTCATGGGATTAGTTCATCCACTCCTGCAATAGATCCTGTGTATGAGGACAGAGGGAGGCTTGTCTTCAGGAAATACTGCAGTTCCTCAGAGGAATTCCTTGAGACAGGAGGCTGTGGGACAGTGTTTACCTGGAACTGCACAGGTGGTTCAGGGAGAAGTGTACAATTATTTACCTCTTCTCAAGAGGAGCCCAATCATGGTTAACTGCAGCAAACCTTTCTAGAAAGGCTCCTGTTCCAGCTGGTGACATTGCTCCTGACAACACTCCTGACCCTAACAGGCTGAGGAGTTAAAGTCTGGGTGACATCAGCTAAGCCAGGTCATTCAAATAAATCCTCCCTGTCTTCACAGGAAGCAGATAAGTCTGCTCCAAGCCTGCTGACCACCCCTTCTCTGGGGATAAAGAGCTCCCTCCCACCACCCTGCAAGCAGGGTCAACACCAGAGTTACCTGCAAAGACTTTTATTAACTTCAGAGGATTAAAACGTGGCCAAACCCCCCAGTGCAGGACTGTCAGGGGCCCTGCCTGTGCCACAAACAAGGCACCCACATTTCAATAAATAAACAACTTCACACAACTTCACACTCAAAGTGCTGAACCCCTGCCCTCATGGCCTTCCCAAACTTCAGAGGGTGCAGACACCTCAAAATGGGGCACTGGCAGCAGCCCCAGGGCAGCCCAGGCTTAGAGGCGGCCAAGGAAGGCCAGGTTGAGGGTCTCAGGGATGTGGAGCTCATCCAGGTGCAGCGGGGAGGCGGTGAAGGGCAGGTGCACAGGGAAGAGGTGGCTGGTGTCCACCAGGAGCTGGCCGGGTCCCTCCCCGTACTGGTCCTGCAGCCGCCTCTGTGGGGACAATGGTGAGATCAGGACTGCCCCAGTGTGGGAGGCATCCATGCAGGGCAGCCCCCCGGCCCCACTCACCTCCACGCTGCTGATGAAGCGGGGGCTGACGCGCTCCTCCAGCCCCACGGCCGGGGTGTACGCCCGCAGGAGCTTCACAACCTGCAGGAGAGGGCGGGAACATGAACAGGGCAGGGCTGGGCACATCCTGGCATTTCTGGGCACAGCGTGGTCCCCACCCCAGGGCAGCTCCGGTGCACCCAGGAGCCCCAGGATAAAGTGGATGCCCAGCAGGCAAGAGCCCCGACCCTCCCAGTACCTGCTGGGGCGTCAGCACCGTGCAGAGGCTGCAGAGAGCTCCAGCGTCCTCCTCTGTCACCTTCTTCACCTGCAGCAGCTGGGCAGCCTGGACCAGGGGCTCCAGCACCTCGCAGGCCCCGCTCTGCTGCAGCCCCTGCGCCCGCAGCCACTGCTCCACCTGGCTGATGTTGTACCTGAGGGGGGACGCGGCTCAGGGCGGGGCACGGGCCACCTCCCGCCACCCCCAGGGACACGTGTTCCTCTTGGGGACTGACCTGAGCTGGATGCCACAGCTCCAGGAGCACGTGTCCTTCCTCAGGAGCAGGCAGTTGAGGGTGGTACCGTTGATGAGGAAGAGGAGCTGGCGCAAGGCCTGGTGGCCCATGCTGGGGGCCAACCCGTGGTGGTCCAGAGTGGCACGGAAGGAGCTCAGGAACTGCAGCACTTTGGGCAGGGTGTGGGCAGGGGCTGAGGAGGAGCGGCGACGGCCAGGGGGGCAGGAGGAGGACAAGCCCTGGATGGGCTCACTCTCCAGCATGGCAGCAACTAAAGGGGAGAAAAAGCTCAGCACAATGGCTCACAAACCCTGGGTGGTGCCTCAAGCAGCCAGGATCTGCTCTGGGGTTCTGTGTCCCAGCTGGGAACAGGGGGGCTGAGGACACCTCCAGGAGAGCTGGACAAGGCCAGCCAGGGGCTGAGCTCCCTGCTCTGTACCTGGGGGTGTACAGAGCTCCCCAGGGATGCATCCCAAGCTTGCCAAGGTGCTGAGGCCACTTGAGCTCCCCATCCACCTCCCCAGCGTCAGGCTGCTCAAGAAGTTCCCTCACAGAAAGGGGGGACACCAACTCAGAGCCCACCTTCACCCTCAAGCACAGCCTCTGTCACCAAGCAGGCAGAGCCGAGCTCAGCCCTCCCTCCCTGAATCAGCCCCCCCGACCGAGCCCCCCAGCCCCAGCCATACCGATCATGGGTTTGAGGTCCCTCTCAGCCGTGCGGATGAGCTGCTGGTACAGCTGCACCCCCAGCACGCCCAGGCTGCGGCAGCAGCTCCGCAGGTCCACGTTCCTCAGGCGATGCTCGTTCTGCCGTGCCGTGTTCCCCTCCCGGTAGCGCTGTGGGGACGGGCGGTCAGAGCCAGCAGTGCCGGGGACACAGGGTGGGCCCCCGAGCAGCATCAGCCCAGCTCACCCGGGCACAGAGGATGGAGCCCCTGGAGGGGACAAACCCTGTGCCCACCAAGCCCCCACCCGACCCAGAGAGGGGACAGACCCCCGGCAGCTCAGCCCCCCCTACCTCGTCCTGGCCGTACTGGCGCAGGCAGTTCAGGAGCCGGCAGGTGTTGGCCAGCCACAGTGCCACTGTGTCCAAGTCACTGCTGTGCTTCTGCAGGAGGAGACAGAGAGCACCGGGGTCAACACGGCGGGGACAGCAGCAAGTCCCCACCCCAGCTCCATGAGCCACACGGAGCTGATGGGGGCTGTGGGGCTGTCAGATCCCCCAGGAGCTCAGCAGTACCCAGGGGCAGCCCCATCCCAGCCAGGCACACGCTGCAGCCCTAGGGACCAGGCTGCTGCCCCAGTGCCACCCCAGCAAGGCCAGCAAAGCTCCTGCTCCTCAGCTCAGCCCAAGCCAACCCCAGCCCAGCACCTTCATGACCCGTTTGATGGCATCAATGGCTGCGTCCAGGAGGGAGTGGGCCCGGGACTCGTCGTGGCAGAGATCGGCGTGACGGAGGCACAGGAAGAGGACGTAGGCTGGCAGGTCTGGGAGAGTCCCAGAACCACTCCGGGCTTTGTAGTCTGCAGGGAAAGCAGGGTGCTTGGGATCCAGCTGTGGTCTTGAGCCAGCAGGATGCTGCCCCAGCAGCATTGGAAGGAGGAGCTCAGAAAGAGGGCATTGAGAAACCCCAGCACGGACCAAACCGGGGTAAGGAGTCCCCGTTGTCCCACACAGCAGTACCTGTGATAACAGCCTTGATAATGCACCCCTCATCCTCCTTCCTCCATGCCAGCATGGCCTGGGACAGCCCAGGCAGGGACTGGGACAGGAGCACAGCCGGCACTGGCCCTGGAGCCTCTCTCGTGGCTGGGGGAGAGGAGCGCAGGTCACACCCTGCTGTGTTCTGGGCTGTGGGACCCAGCTCAGGCCCCCTCAGCTCAGTCCAAGCAAACGTTCCTCAGGTGCTGCTCCCCATACTGAGGTTGAGTTCGAGCCCAAACCGGGTGGGGACCCCCAGCCAGCCCCATTCCTCCCTCCCACACAGGCACTCACCTGCCAGCTCCTGGATCTGCTTTGTGTAGGCTCTCTGCTGCTTCTGCAGCTTCAGGGTGGTCTTCTCCTGCTTCTCCGGCTTCTGGGCCAGCTCCTGGGCAGGGGCAGTCCCGGGGGGGGGCTCAGCCACCTCCCCCAGATGGACACCCCCCCGCCCCAGCCCCCAGATGGGGGGTACAAGCAGGGCTCCCACAGTGCTGCCTAAGGAGTCACTGCAGCTCATCCCAGGGCAAGGGAGGGGGGTCAGCCCCAAACCCACTTCTGTCCCCCCATCCCCTCTTACCCAGTTCTCCTCCTTGAGCTGCAGCACGTGGTACTGCAGCCCCTCCTGGCCTTGCAGCTCCTGGATCAGGGCTGCCTGCCGCTGGATCAGCTGCTTCAGGGAGCAGATGTCGAGCTGCAGCCGCTGGACCTCCTCCTCGTGCTGCTGCTTCTCCTCCCTCAGCTGGCTCACCAGCAGTCTGCACACCAGCACAGGGAAACTGAGGCACTGCAGCCCCACCCCAGCCTTTGGGGGGCTGCTGAGGGGGTGTTTCCCCCCAGAAGCTGCAGAACTGCGGCTCTCCCCCTGCCCAGGCACCCTGGGGCAGCACAGCCCCAGACTTTCCCCTCTGAGCACGGAGCACATGTGGCACAGCCCAGGAACAGACTCCACCAGCACTCAGGAGGTTCCTGTGGAGTCCATGGCATCCCACCTGCTCACAGAGCTGCTCTGAGCACAGTGGGATGCCCCAGTCCCATCCAGGAAAACACAGGTGGGTAGGCTGGATGGAAGGGAAGGGGAGCCAGGGGTGCCCCACACCCAGCTGGGCAGTGAGGGTCAGGCTCTCCCAGCTCTCCTGAAGCTATGATGCCCCTCATGAGGGAGGATGGGGCTGCTCCAAAGAGGATTTGCAGCTGCCCAGCACCATGAGCCAGGCCATGGCTGGTTAAACACCAGGAAAAGCCCCACCAGCAGCACGGGGGAGCCAGCCTCAGCTGAGGCCATCTCCCTGGGACCATGCTCACCTGTTGGCAACCTGCACTGCGTCGTAGGCATGTCTCAGGTCATCGCCCACTGCCTGCCCCGAGCTCCTGCCCAGTCCCAGCAACTCTGCTATGTTCTGTGTGGGGGAGAGCAGGGTGAGGCCAGCCCAGACCCAGCCCTGCCAGCCTGGACACAGCCCAGACCCAACCCTGCCAGCCTGGACACAGCCCTGCTGGCATCGAGGCAGCAGCTCACCCTGCACTTGAGGAGTTCCAAGGGTTTCTTCTCCTCCAGCTGCACTGAGCCCTTGAACCTCAGCAGGTCCTCCCAGGTCTGAGCCAGCTCCTCCTTGGGAAGGAGATATGACTTTTCCAAGGGGTCCTGACCCCCCACACCACTCAGGGTCTCACTACCAGGCTGTGGCTCCTCCAGCCCCTGTGTACAGAGACAGGGCTTGAAACAGCAGCCACTGAATCTTGGGGACACCCCTCCCGAGGGGACCAGCCCCCCCAGCCAGCTGCCTTGGGGCACATCTGTCCCCACAGCCAGGGAAAGGGACAGTCCACTTGTCACCCCCACCGCACTGTCCCCAGTATCCCCACTGGCCTCAGCCTGCAGGTCAGAGCCATCTCTCGAGGGAGCCGTGGACATGGAGGAGGACAAAAAGCTGCTCTCGGAGCCCTGGAAGCTCTCCGAGGAAGGCGATCGTCTCAAGGTGCTTTGCTAAGTGGGGAAGAGAAGGATGAGGTTGATCCTCTGCTGCCACATCCCCTGGAGCAGTGACAGCCTCGGGGGGGCACCTTGGCTGGGGGACCCCCAGCAGATGAACTGGAGAATCCGCTTCTCCTACAGAGGAGAGAGCCAGCCCTGCCCACTCGCCATGAGGAGCCAGGGAAGGGGTTGCCTGGAGGTTCCTGTTCCCCGGCCAGGCCCTCACCCTGTGGAAGGCCACCTCATCCCGCAGGTTCTCATAGTCTTGCTCCAGGCGGGCATATTCCTGCTCCAGGCTCCGGTAGCGCTCCCGCTCCTCCTCCAGCTCCCGCAGCAGCCCCTGGCTCTCCCGCGCCGCTCGCTGGTGCAGCTCTATGGGGACGGACACAGCAGGGAGCGGGGAGAGCCACGCCTCGACCCCTCGGAGAGGAGACGTGCAGAGACACAGCGAGCCTGCAGGACCCGCCCGTACGCAGCGGGATGAGGGGGTGAGAGCACCCCTTTTACCTTCCAGATCCTGTGACTGCTCCGACATGCGCTGGATCAGGGCATCCCTCTCCTCCCCCAGCTGCAGCTGCACGGCCTCCATCTCCACCAAGCGCTGCGGGAAGGCAGAAGGCAGGTACAGCCCGAGCCCTGCCCAGTGGGCTCCCTCCAGGGACCCCTGCATGCGCCCAGGAGAGCCCTGTGGAGCCCCAGAGGAGCAGGAGCATCCCCCTACAGACCTGCCTAAGCTCCTCGACCTCCGGGCCCAGGCAGCTGTGCCTCTCCAGCTGTGCCAGCTGCTGAACCTGGGCATCACAGGCTGCGTCCTCCTGCAGCCGCCGCATCTCATCCCGCAGGCACTGCAGCTCCTCAGTGTGGGCAGCCCTGAGCCCCGAGAGCTGCTCCTGCAGCCCCGAGAGCTGCTCCACCAGCTGCTGCTTCTCCTGGGCCTGGGGTGAAGGGCAGAGTGTCAGGCAGGGTCAGGAACAGATTCCCACATGTCACAGCACTGAGAGCCCCGTGGCCTCCGGCTGCCCCTCTGTAACGAGACCCCATTTCTCACCCTCTCTTTGGAGCTCTGAGCCTTGGAATCCCCCTGCACAGAGCTCAGGCCTGGGAGAGCAGCTCTCCCTGACCTGCCACCCCCACAGGCTCTAAAGCCATGGCAAGGCTCCCTTCCCCACCTCCAGGCTGGTCCTCACAGCGGGATTACCCTGCCCTGTTTCCTCCAACTCCCAGACAGGATCACACCACCTCCCTCCTCCTCCAGAGACACCCCCAGAACTGGAGCAGTGACAGTCAGAGCAGAGAAACCCAGATGGTGAAAAGCGATGGTGCCAGCAGCAGAGTGGGACATGTCACAGCAGAACTGTCCCCGGCACATGACGCTGCTGCAAGGCTGCACCCAGGGGAGTGCCCCACCCATCCCAAGGCCACTAAAGAGCACAGAAACCCAGGAACAAAGCCCAGAGACACCACTTCTCCTGGGGACCCACGTCAGGCAATCGGCTCCTGCCCCAGGCCCAGGACACAGCTGGGATAGGGCCAGGTAAGAGGTGGTCAGCACAAAGCCCCTGCCCCTGGGACCCACCTGCTCGTCCAGCCTGCACTGCAGCTGGATCACCTTGATCTCCATGCCCTTGTGCAGCTGCTTGTAGTGCTCGACCGAGCGCGCCTCGAGCCGCAGCCGGCGCAGCTCCCGTCGCGCCCGGGCCCGGCGGCAGCAGCACTGCAGGAGCAGCACGGCCCCGCGCA
>VZTH01000830.1:0-18494 GCA_013397815.1 Aleadryas rufinucha
CCCCGTGCCCCTCTCGTGCAGACGCTGGACGGGCGGATCGTGGTGCGCAGCCACGCGCGCGTGTCCTCGCTGACCCTCAAGGAGATCCAGTACACGGACGCGGGCGAGTACGTGTGCACGGCCAGCAACACCATCGGGCAGGACTCGCAGGCCATGTACCTGGAGGTGCAGTGTAAGTGCGCCGCGAGCAGGCACAGCGGGGCTGGGGAGGCTGTTCCCGTGCTCGCAGGGAGCTGCTGTGTTCATTCCCTGTCCCTTCCCTGCGCCCTGGGATGTGTGTGTGTGTGTGTGTGGTGCTGGGGGTGTAGCCCCCAAAGCCTCAGGGGTGTTGGTTTGCTCCGGCTGTCCCCCAGCTCGGATGCTCTCTGTGCTTCACCGTGGATCTGCTGCAGTCCCGTTCGTTGGGAATCGAAATCCTCCCCTAGAACAACTTTTCCTGGCACAGTTTCCCAGATCCATCCCGCTGCCTGCTCCTCCCACGCTGCGCAGGGAGCGGCTTTGGGGCTGTTTTCTCTTTATGCCCTTCAGCAAAAGACGCTCCCCATCCCCCTGGATGAGAGGACAGTTCCCATTTCCTGTATTAGATTCCCTTTCCCGCATTAAGGTGGACTCCAGCCAAGGGATCCTCGCAGTGAGGCTGCCTTGGGAGCTTGGCTGGCTCCAATTGCCTTCCCAAACGTGTCTTTCAGATGCCCCCAAGCTGCAGGGCCCTGTGGCCGTGTACACCTGGGAGGGAAACCAGGTGAACATCACGTGTGAAGTGTTTGCCTACCCCAGCGCTGTCATCTCCTGGTTCCGGGACGGGCAGCTCCTTCCCAGCTCCAACTACAGCAACATCAAGATCTACAACACCCCCTCAGCAAGTTACCTGGAGGTGAGGACAAGCCAGGAGGGGCTCAGTGCCATCAAATAACTGATGTTGAAGGAATTCGGTGTTGTCCTGTCGGTAGAAATGAAGTTGGGTGGTGTTTCTAGCATATGAACACTGAGAGATATCAGGTCATGGAAGATAAAGTAAATCAGGTCATGGAAGATAAAATCAGGAAATGGAAGATAAAGAGAATCAGGTAGCAAGAAGACACAGCCCCTCCTTGCCTCTGCTCTTTGCCCACTGCAGTTCTGCCCCCATGGACAGCCCTGGGAGCACAAACACCTGGATTTTATTGTAGTTTCTCCCCACATAAATTCGGGGTGCCTTGGCAGAGTGAAAAGGGTTTTGTGATCAGAGTTTGAGCATTCCTTGCCCCCCCACAGGTGACCCCAGACTCGGAGAATGACTTTGGGAACTACAACTGCACTGCTGTGAACCGCATCGGGCAGGAGTCCTCCGAGTTCATCCTGGTGCAGGCAGGTGAGCAGGGAGGGCAGGGAATGGGTCAGCAGGTGGCAGAGCGGCCCTGCTTTGCTGCTTGGTGCTGCTGGGGTCGCAGGAGAGCCTTCAGAGAGGCTGTGCATGGATTTCGTGTTGGGGTGGAGCTGCTCAGCATCTCCATTCCCTTGTTTCTCTCCCTTGTTCTTCTCTGTGCTCCCAGAGCGCTCTGTCGGAGCTGTGAGCTTTGATTTGTGCACCCCAAATCAGCAGAATCCCCCTCCCAGCAGCTGCAGTGCAGGATCTGAGCCTCAGAGCCCTGCCAGCCCCTCAGAGGGGCTCCAGGGCTGCCACAGAGGCAGATTTGGGAACGGTCGAGCTCTGCCTTGCAGTGCCCTGTGGGAGGGACTGTGGGCACAGAGTGGCACCCAGGATGCTTCTGCTGCACTGCCCTGGTTGGTTTTTTGTGGAGAAGGGACTGGGAGTCTCCAGCCTCTCTGAAAGGAGACAAAATGAAGATCAGTGCACTAATTAGCGCTGTTAAAAGCTGCCTGAACACCCTCCGAGCCTCAGCCCTGCCCTTCCCCTCTGCTGCACGCAGCCAGGGGGTGCTGGATGCTCCCAGGTGCTGCTGAAGCTCCTTTCCCCAGTTCCCTGTGTCTCACTGGTGTCCCTTGTCCCCAGACACGCCCTCGTCCCCCTCCATCGGCAGAGTGGAGCCCTATTCCAGCAGTGCCCAGGTGGAGTTTGACGAGCCCGAGGCCACGGGCGGGGTGCCCATCCTCAGGTACAAGGCGGAGTGGAGGGCCCTGGGCGAGGGCGAGTGGCACTCCAGGCTCTACGATGCCAAGGAAGGTAGGAACAACAAAAAAATCCTGGTTCCTTCCCCCCCCTGCACCCAAAAAAAAGTGATTTTCCTTTAGGGAAAAGCCAGGGAGGGCGGAGGGTTCGGGCTGGAGGCCCCAGACAGGTTTTTTTAAACATTTTCTGTGAGTGACACCGGGAATTTTCAGGTGGAAATGAGGGTTGGGCTGTGCTCAGAGCTCTGTCACAGACCTGGCTGAGCAAGGGGAAGAACCCTGTGCTTGGAATAAAAGTCTTCACTCGCTGCTTCCCACAGGAGGCTTTTCAACCCCCCATCTGTCACCCCGTAGTCCCCCTTGGAAAATAAACCCTGCTGTTCCAGCAGCAAACCTGTCTCGTTGAAGTGATCTACAGCAGTGCTCACTGCATAAAATCCATCTTGGAGTCAAATAAACCAAAGGAGTTTTGATGTGGGGAGGACTGCAAAAAGGAGAGTTCTACTCCAGAGCTGAATCCTCCACCACCAATCCTGCGTGGAGCTGAAATTTTTGTTTTAAATCCCCGCTGGAGTGACGTGATCCCAGCTAGAGTCAGGTTTATTTGTCCCTTTTCTCCCTGCATGGGGAAAACAGAGTTTGTTTATTTCCTTTTTGGAGTCCTGAGCTTTTCTTTGCCTTTTTCCCCCCTTGTTTCTGCCCCAGCCAACATGGAGGGGATGGTGACCATCACGGGGCTGAAGCCCGAGACCACCTATGCAGTGAGGCTGTCAGCAGTCAATGGCAAGGGCGTGGGGGAGCTCAGCCTGCCCGCCGAGTTCAAGACACAACCAGTTCGTAAGTACAGCCCCAGCCCCCTGGGCCCCTCTGCTTCTCTCTCCTGGACTCCCCAGGGAATCTCTGCCGTGCATGGATCACACCTTTTCTCTCTCTCTCAGACCTCGCTGCACCCTCTGTTTGCTCTGTGGTTGTGGGTCGTAGTGGGTTTTGTTGATAATTAAAAAGTCTTCTCTGAAGGGAGGAGGCGGAGGAGTTGTTGTGTTTGCACTGGTCGGTGTTCCCAGTTCAACCTTGGCTTTGCCGAAGGGAAGGGTCTGTGTGAAGGGGAATTTCAACGAGAAAAAGCAGCTGAGAAGGGTTTTGGTCACAGAGAACGTGATGTCGCTGTCACAAGGCTGGTTTGTTTCCCAAATTGAGGTGTTCAGCACAGGACTGGCCTCGGGCTGTGGAAGGAGAAGGGAGGGAGGGTGGCTCTGCTGTGCACCTCCTGCTTTGAGATGCCCCTGCAGCCCTCGAGGGGATTCCGTGGATTCCTCAGGCTCTTCTCTGCTCTCCCTGGGCCACCTTCCATGTCCTGCTGTTCCAGGAAAGGATTAAAACCAGAGAGTTCTTCAAGGTGGGAAGGAGGAAAAGAGGAAAAACCGGAGAGAGCGGAGCGGGCAGGGGAGATGTGAGCAAAGCAGGCAGGGAGAGGTGCTTCTCCCGTGGTTCTCCTTTCCCATTCCCCCTGCATTCAGCCCTGCTCCTGTCGTTCCCAGCCCTGTGCAGCTGCTCTGTAGCTCTGCTGCAGTTCTCTCTCTCCAGACCCCTCTGCTGGACCCGGGGCTGGCACTCCCCAGCCCACCCCGAGCATGACTGGAGGCCCCTGAGCTGTGCCCGGGCTCCACTGTGCCACCTTCTGCCCATCACTGCTGAGCAGGACACACCTGGGGTTGGGATTTTCCAGCTCCATATTCTCTGTCTCCTCTTCTCACATCTTCTACATTTATTTTTTGTGTGTGTGTGTCCATCTCTGTCTTTTTATTTTGTTTTTGGTCTGTGTCCCACCCATGGATAAACTGCAGGCATCCCTCACCCACGTAAGTGCTCTCTGCATTTCTTTCGCTCTCTCTTGGTGTTTTTAGAGTGTTCCTCTAACACCCAGAACTTTCAGCTTTTAATTTAGTGCCTTTTTCCTCTCAGGGGCTTTAGGATTGCAGTAACTGGTAGTGTCCATTTCCTAACAACACTGACTCTGGAGTAGTCACTGTGCTCTGTTTTAGAACAGAATTAGGGTTAACTCTTCGTCTGTGCTCTGAAGCATGCAATTGAAATGTTTATTGTAGTGATTACCTAATAATAATAATAATAAAAATAATAATAGTTAGCTTGTTGACTACAGAGTGGAGTAGTGGAAGGCTTCATATTTATGAGTCCATTAAAAATTGTTCAATTTTAATGATATCGAGATAATTCAGGGAAATCAATTCAGCTAAATTGCAGATCTGGTTTAGACCAGAGCCAGCCAAAAACTTGAGATTTTTGAATATCTCCACAATTTTCAAAGCACAAAATTGAAGAAAAAAAATTCAAATTTTTTTTCCTCTTCTCACCAATAATTTTTACCACTGGACAGTCTTCCAGCACTTGTGTAGAGTGTGTGATTAAATAAATAAATCTCATACTAAATTTTTAAAAAAATGGCATGTTCCCCCCTCCCCAGTGCAGAATGAGTCAGAAAAGTGATGGATCTGTGTAATTGTGAGTGAAACACTGAGATGGCTCCAGAGCTTTTTGCTTTTCCAATCAGAGCTGATCAGTGGAGCTAAAAAACCTCTTTATCCCACTGAGCATTATTCCACTTATCAATGCATCCCTGTGGGGAGCTGCTGCTATTCCCAAGATTACAAGGACAAGCTCCAAGAAGCTGCTGTCACATTCTTTGAGATCCCTGAAGTAAAAAACAGCAGAGGTTTTTCTTGTATTTTTATTTTTAACCCCCAATTTTGAATCACGCTTGTGGCATTCCCCCTTAAAGATTGCATTGGACAAAAGCTTGGGTTTAGTGGAGCAGGAAGGGCAAGGATGGATGGACAGATGGACAGGCAGGACTGCAAATTGCAGTAGTTGGGAGGCATTTCCAGAACATTTGTGCAGCCTGAAATCGTTAATTCCAGGAGAGAGAATTACCTGAGGGTGATGATGGTCAGGGTCAGAGGCTGAGGATTGGGGCCCTTCTGAACTGGAGATGATCAACAGCCCCCCAGGGAGGGCAGGGCTGGGGATCCACATCTCAGTGCTGCAGGAAAAGGGGGAAATTCCAGTTGAGAGGAGAGGGACAGGAACACTAAAAGCTCTGTTGCAGCCCCAGCGCCAGACCCGTCTGCCCAGCCTCACGGCCCTCGCCTGGGGACAGGTACGTGGCTTTGCACGACGCCCCGTCGCTTTTGTACCGCAGCCTTTTGCTTTGTTTTCCTTTCTCCTTCAATGCGGCAATGGGCTGTCAGTCGCTCTGTGCTCCCCAGCTGCAGGGTGAGTTCCAGCTCTTCCTCCTTTCAACCCATTTTTCATTTACCAGTTCATCCTGCCCTTCCAGAGCTTTGCAGCTGGGACCATCCTGGGCACTGTGTTCTCCTCCCCTTCTCTCTCTGCTCCTTCCCAGGGCCCAGCTCGGATCCTGGCTGAGGAAATGGCTCCACAGAAATGCCCTTTTTTTTTCCCCATCTCTGCTGGAATTCCAATCACCTGTTTGTGGGCAGAGTCACAAGCAGGAAGAATTTGTGTCGCCCCCCCCCCCCAGGGCGATTTGAAGGTCACAGAGATGTTTCAGGAATTTTGCAGCTCGGATTAACCAAAGCCACTCGTTTTCCTTGCCCTATTATTTCAAGTTTTCTGTGTGAATGTAAAACCTGACACAGTTTTTAGTGCCTGCTGGGAAAAAGTCTGAAGTCATTTTGATTTATTTAATTTCCCTCAATAAGTAAAAGCAGTTTCTGTCTATCTTAGAGGGCCTCTCCATGAGGTAATTAGTGATAATTATGTATTATCGTGGCACAGATGAGAGTTCTGGGGGTTGGGAGAGTATCTGAGTTGACCTGGGTTTGTATTTTCATTTTACCAGTTTGCTGCTTTTCTTCATTTCCTTTTCCTTACAAATCTGAAGCCAGACAAAGGCATGGGGAGCAGGAAAGGGGGGTTTTGAGCCCAAAATGTGTTCAGCCCTGAGTGTGTGTGTGTGTGCTGTGTGTGGGGCTGGTACCAAAACACCTTCGTGTACAAACCAGCACTAAAACCGCCCCCACGTTCCAAATCCTCTCATTTCCTGGCTCTTGGCAGCATTTTCCAGCAATCCCCTCCCTTTGCTCACCTTATTTCTCTTCCTTCAGCCAGTGCTGCTGCCCCCAGCTCCCGTGTAGCACAGAGTGAGTATGGCAGGAGGGGTTTGCTGCTGTGTGCTCTGCATGCTCTCCTCACCGAGTGTGGTGCAATTCTAACCCCCCTGCCCGTTTCCCTGCTTCCCTGTAGTATTTTTCCCCCAAATCTCTCTCCCTGGGGCTGCCCTGCAGCTTCCCCAGGTCGGATTTGCCCTCCTCGTGTCCCTGCAGTTCTCTGCCTGTTGGAGGCACAGCGGTGAGGGTTCTTTTGGTTTGAAAGGTTTTGTGGGCACTGACAGAGAGATCCCTCCCAGCTCTTGTCCCTCCTGCTGGGTCCCTCCCAGGACTTGTGGAAGCAAAGACATTCCTTGTCCTTCTGCCCTGGAGATCCTGGTGTCAGTCTGTGCACAGTCTGTCTCTGGGGAGTCCAGGCTTCTCTCCAAACTCAGTTATTTCCCGAGGTTTATTTCACATTTCTCATTTATTTCACACCTTTAGGGTTCCTAGACCAATTTTCCTCCTCTCTCTGCGTTCCCTGGGTGTTGCAGGGAGGTGGGAAGGAGCAGGGGGTCAGCTCTCCTCAGGAACTGCTCCTAGAGAGGCCCCCCAAATATTCCATTAATGGGATGGTTGGGGCCAAAAGGGGGCAAAAACGGGGATTTGGAGCTTTGGAACTCTTCATAGTGAAGAAAGCCCCAGGGCAGGCTGCCTTCCCTGTCCCCTGGAGGGCCCTGGGGCTGCCAGGACCCCCCTCCCTGCGGGCAGGGCTTGGCAAGCAGCAGCGGGGCAGGATTCCTGCAGCCTCTGTGGGTGACACAGCCCTGCCACGGGGGCCCGGTGTCACCCTCACCTCTCTCCTCATTGAACCTCCTGTGCCCCCCTCCTCTGTCCCCCTCTCCTGCCTGTCCCCCTGGTTCCCATGGAGTGCCCCACCTTGACCGTGTGCTGTCCATCCCTCCTGTTTCCATAGCAACGCCGGCTCCCGCCGCATCCCGGAGCCCAGCGGCACCGCGTGAGTAGCCGGGGACCGCTGCCCTCGCCCTGGGGCGCTGCTGGAGCCCCGGATCCAGGGAGTTCCAGGGCTCTGGGGCTCTGTTTGGTGTCTGCTGGCAGCGGTTTGCCGTGTGAGCACGCTGAGATCCCAGCATGCTGCCCCTCTGCCCCTCGTCCCGCCGAGCACGGGCTGAGAAACGGGAATAAGAGATTCAGAAGCAGCACAGAGAGGGAGAGAAAGAGGGGGGGGAAAAAACCCCCCACAAATTATCATTTCCAAAGCATTTTCCTTTCCTGCTTCCCGTTTCAGTGTTAAAGCTGCCTTTGCAAAAGGGGTGTGGATGAAATCATTTCCTTGCTGCCCTGCCTTGCTCTGTTTGCTTTGAATATAGGGAGAGACAGTTGGTGTTAAAGTTAGGGATATTGGATGCTGGAAGAAGATGCAAATGAGGAGGTAGAATATCCTGCAGGAGAGATCCCAGCTTAGCCCCAGTGCCCTGCTTGCCTTAAAAGAGGTCTCAGACCTCCCAAGAAATCCCAGTCCGAGATGGGAACTGGGTTCAGCCTCCCTTGTTGGTTGGGTGGTCGAGGAAGAAGAAGGAAAACACTTAAGGAAGATCTGAGTTTGCCTGGTGCATGTGTGTGTTTTGAATTTGCAATCATAAGAAGTGTGTTTGTGGGATTTGAGGTCACTGAGGTGTTTACCTGGGGTGGGTCAGAAATGGTGCATTGCATCTGAATGGAGAGCACTAAAAGCATGAAGTGTGGGATGATTCTGGGGGTTGGGATGGAGGGAGAGGAGAGTCTGGCCAGTCACAGGAATGTATAATTAATTATGATTAACACTGCATTTATGACTGGCACGTTTCATGGTGTTGCACGTGGCTTTCAGTGTCCTGTGTCTGCCAGTGCCCAGAAGCAGCGTGTTCCTTGTACAGGAATTTTTATTTATAAAGTGCCAAACCCCAATCCCTGGTGCACTCAAGTGCTGAAGAGACCTTTTAATTCCTGTCAGCCTTGGAGGACGGGCTGGAGAGGACAAAGGGCAGGGTCTGCTAATCATCCTTTATTCCTCAGGAGGCACAGACTCCTCCTGGCTGTTCATGTGTGGGCTGGAGACAGCTTCCCTTGGAGGGAAAACGTTGGGTTCATGTTTTACAGAACATTTTGTTCTTAAAAATCTTTACCCAGGAAAGATCCTAAAAGCTAATTAATGATACACATTTTCCACGGTTGTTTGGTTGGGGGCTGTGTGTGGAGGAGGAGGAGGAGGGGTGGTGGCTTTTTGAGGGTGAAAGTTTCCCTTTTCACCTGCACTGAAGTTCAGGCTCTGCTCTGAGCCAGGAGCAGGGCTGTTCTTTGTGCTTTCTCTCCATTTATGCAAACACTGCCCACATTTGTATGCTGGGCTGTGCTGCAGCCTGTGAGAATGTGAAATTCAACAGCAGAGAAAGGGCACTGGCACGGGGCAGATGCTCCTCCAGCTCTGCATCATTTAATTACTGCTGCTGCTGGGAGTGATCTGAGCTCTCCCCTCGCCTCACCTCGGGGGTTCAGTGAATGAAACCAGGAGCAATTAGGAAGTGAGAGCTGCAGTGTGATACCAGAGGCAGGGATGGAAACCTAATGAGGCTGCAGAGTTTTCCTCAGTGCCTTATTGGGGCTTGGGCTTGGTGGGATCAGTGGCACGTGGGAGATGTCCTCTCATGGAAGAGGTTTGGGAATGTGGCTGCTTGGATTTAACCCTCTGGGGTCGCTCCAGGAAATAGTTCTGTACGAGTTTTGATGCTTTTCTTGCAGCTCTATCCACTCTGGGATCGGTTTTGCCTTGCAATGGTTGAGCTCACTGGAAAAAGGGGATTTTTTTTCAGGTCGGACGGGGCTTGGAGCAGCCTGGGACAGTGGGAAGTGCCCCTGCCTAGGACTGGATAACCTTTAGGGGTCCTTCCAACCCAAACCATTTTATTCTGTTTATGCTGCTAATTCTGCCCTTGCTCTTTACCTAAAGCCTCCTCTCATGAGTTCAGGCAGCCTCTCCTGCCTGTTTTGAAATCTCAGGTTATACTGAGCTTGCTGGAGTTCGGGAGATGTTCCTTCCTGACCAGAAGATGCTGATTTTCCTTCCAGGCAATCTGTTAAACCTCCCTCCCTCACAGTGCCCGGAGTGCTGTGAGCCTGTGTGGATTGAGAGCTCGGCTGTAACAAATGGATTTTACATTTTGTGCCATCAGTTTTTTCCCCCCACTAATGGTCTGTCCTTAATCTTGTCAGAGACAAGCACCCGAAAGATTAAGGGTTCAATCCTCTACACATCAAATTAACGGGGAACTACCAGAGCACTGTGGAGTGGCCTCATTAGGATGAGACAGAGGCACGAGCATGAGAAATGAGAGTTATGAAGAGATTTGGGAAGGGCTCAGTGCTCTGCTCCGGGCTGGCAGCTGATTTTTCCCCATCCCCTGCCACTCTCCCTGCACTGCTCCATCTCTCCCAGCCCCTGCTGCCTTCCTCAGGCCGTGCTGGTGATGGATTTGCCCCGTCCTGGCTGGCAGAGCCCCCCTGCACACCCCAACCCCTCGGTGTCGCTGAGCCCGGTCCAGCCGCAGCTCCAGGATGGAAACCTGTCCTTGGGAAATCACCTCAGCAGGATTTTCTCCTCTGCAGTTGTTGTTATTGTTGTTGCTGTTTAGGAGCACGTTTGTGCTGCAGAGGGAGGGCACACCGGTGTGGGATGCCAAGGTTTGTCCTCGTTCTGGGCTGGTTCTGACCCTTTCTCCTCCGCTGCCCCGGAATAACAATATTCCCTTTTCTTCCCAGCAGTTTTGTGGATCCCTCCAGCAGTCCTGGCACACACTGCAGTGATTTTTGTTCCTTTGTTCTTTGTATGACTAAGCAGTGACACAGCTGTGCCTAACACAAGGCCATAACTCAGTGCTTGCTGTGGTTTAATATTCTTATTTTCCAGGCGGTTTTACTGTCCCCCCCCACCCAGTGTTTCTGATTATATGCTGGCTAATTTAATTTTGCTCCTATTTTTATTTACTCTGTAATTCTGTTGTGGATTTTTTTCCCTTGCCCATTGTTTACATCAGTTTTTTAATTTTTTTGTATTTTCCATGTGACCTCCTCCACTTTCCTTTCAACCAAACTCATGTGCGTGCGTATCATGTGAATTTGTCATGTGGCTTGCATGGTGCTGATGATGTCGTCCTCGCTGGTGAACAGAAGGTAAAACACTTTGTTCTGATTGGTTGCCTAGATTTTTGGGGTGAGGATTCCCCTCTGGGATCTCCAAATTCCAAAAAAAAAAAAAAAAAAAAATCCTTTCCTACACCGAGCCTTTTTTTGGAGGAGTTGCTCGTCACTGTCTGCATGGGAAGAACTCGACTTCAGGCTGCTGCACTGAGCTGGAAAAAAACTTGCAGGGAAAACAGGAAAAAAAAACCCAAAAAAATCACCTGGCTCAGTCATTTGCTTCTTCATTGTCAGAGTCCAGCAAGGAACTGTCCTAGGAAGGTGCTAAAAAAGCTCTGGAATGAACACCAAAGGCCAAAATCCTTTTGCCTCTCAGGGTACCAACCACAGACTCGAATTTGACAGGAAATTAGGGCTCAGATCCTGGGAGCACCCTCTCTCCTCTTGCTTTAGCAGCATTTTGACCCTATAAAATCCACATTACAGAGAGATGCGTGCACACATCCACACTGTACATGTTGAACAGCCTTCCAAAATAATCCTGAATTCTGAAATCTGATTGCTGGGAAGCGTGTCCCAGTTTGATTTAAGAAATAATTTTCTTTTTATTGTGAGTGAAACTTGAGCATGGCTAGAATGAGAGCTGTATTGAAAAATACTCTAAATAAAATGCTATTATAAAGTAGTCTATATAAAATGCTATTGTAAAATACTCTATATAAAATGCTATTATAAATTACTCTCCCTATATAAAATGCTATTATAAAGTACTCTCCCTATATAAAATGCTACATATAAATGCATTTAAAGTAGCACACACAGGGTTCCTGGTGGGAGCCAGACCTCACACAGTTCCCATCAGAGGTGCTGCTGCACTTTTGCTGCCAGAGCCCCTCGTTCCTCCCACGGAGGGAGCCTGGCAGGGGTGGAACCTGAGCTCAGCTCACAGGAGCTGCTGATCCCCATCAAATCAAGAAGCAAATGACTGACCCTGGATTCAGGGAGATGGAATCAGTCTCCAGCAAAGCGTGGGGTAGAGAGCAACAACTCCTTGGGATTTTTACAGCTTCACTCTGTGCACAGTCTGAGCAGGGGGAGGGAGGGAAGCTCCTGCTTTTCTGCTGCCCCAGCCAAACAAGGAACTGGGAGAACCAGGGAGAAATTGGCTTTTTACACTCCAGGAGTTCTGGAATCACCTTTTTTTTTGTTTTTTCTTTTGTCTGGGACCACCCCCAGGAAAGGATTTAGGCTGGGGTTTGCCAGGAAAACAAAACTAACACCAGTAACCTTCCCACACGGCTGCATGCACGGAAGATCCCTGTCCCCGGTCTCTTCCCCCTGCTGGAATTCCAGGAGGGTGGGAGACTTGGCTGTCTCGTTTCTGCATGTTCTGGTTTTGTTCCTTATTTCTGCTGCTGGTGTTTGCCTCCCTCGTGTGCCCCCTGACCCCCAGCCTGTTCTTTCTCGGTGTTTCTGCCCCTCGTGGAGGCTCTCCCCGGTGTGTGTTCCCAGTCCTGTTTACTTGTGGTGCTCAAGGATTGCAGAAATCTGCCCTTTCCTCGTTCCTCTGCTGAAGAAATTGCCAGGTTTGCTCTCTGAGCACAGCAGGATGCAGGACCGTTCCTTGCTGCCAGCTGGGCAAGGATTTAAGCTCAGTTTAAAGAGCAGGTTTTTCATATTCTCCTCTCTCCCCACCTCAAGTTGCGCCCACTCCCGGCGCTTGTGGCACCCCCTGAAAAACATAATAAAAACGAGAAGTTCTGAAATCCAACAGACCAGTGTTAGGGCAGGGAAGCACTGAACAGGAACCAAGGGGTTGAGAGGATACCAGGAAACATTTCCTGCTTCCCTGCAGCAGGAGATGATTGGTGCTAATGGCTTAGCAGGGAGTGGATGAAAAACAAATTGGAAATGCAATGGCTCAGAGCAGTGCCCTCAGCTCCCCTCCCTCCAGCAGGTTTGGGAAGCCATTCAGGCTTTGGGAGCCTTGGAGAAAAGTCCTTAACTCACTGATGAGACTCACCCTGAGTTCGTTTGGAGCCCAGGGAGGGGATGGCTGAGCTGCCCTGGGCTGTGAGCCCTGGCAGGGGCACTGCAGGGATGGGCTCTCCTGGATTCCCAGCACAGCAAGGGCTGCTGCCCTCCTGCCGGTTAAACCTGGGTGCTGGGAAGGAAGGCACAGCTTCCCCACAGCTAAAACACCCATTTTGGGGCCTTTTTTTCCCTTGCTGAGTGTCCTGGGGGTGAAGTTTGAGCGTGGCTCAGCCTCAGTCCTTGGCGTCGTCGCTGGGAGCTCAAGGTCCTGCACCCCTCCTGCACAGAGAGGATTTGACTCAGATATTTGAGGTTTATACAGAGGAAATCTGGGCTCTGTGGAGCTGCTGGCTCTCTCCCAGCCAAGCAGCAGCCTCGTGTGGGGTCCTTAAAGGATTCCCCTGTTGTGAAGGTGGGGACAGGCCGATTTCTGCCGTGTGTGAGCGGGAGCTGCCCTGGCATGAGGCAGCCCCGTGCTGCTGCTTTGCTCTGCAGCCTCATGCTGCAGGGAGGGTGCATGGCTGAGCATGAGTCCCTTCTCTAACCTGCTGCTGCTGCTGCTGCTGCTGCTGCTGACCACCTTCTCTCTTCAGCTACTCACATTTTCACTCATTGTAGGGTTGCTGATTCTGCTGGACTAAACTCTTCCCACTAAACTTCTTCCTCCTCTGTTTGACACACTAACCCCGTTTTAATTTTACAGCCCTGTGTCTGGATTGCATCCACGTGCTTGAGATAAAGTAAATAAATGTGTATTTATGGAGAGAAAACTGTTCTTTGCCAGGGCTTGCACTGCTCCACCTGTTGGCTTTCAGCCCTTAGGGGTGTTCTTTTGTTTGAAGAGAAATGTTTCACAAAGCAGAAATGGATTTAAACTATTGGGGGAGGAAGGAGTGAATCAGGAGCTAGAAATTAGGTAATTCAGAGTGAAGAAAAGTTTCAGCAGAGCAGGTAATTAATCATGGGAATGGCTGTGTCTGAAGTACAGCAGCATCTCTGACATTTAAAATCAAGAATAAGCATCTTTTCAAAGGATGTCCCTATTAGTCTGGATGCTCAATCACTGGGGAAATAATTCCAGCCTGTGTTAGATAAAAGGTCAGATCCTGTAAGTGCAGTGTTCCCTCAGCACTTCAGAATCTCTGTACTCATTACTAATTATCTCTGAGAGGAGGGGGGGAAAGGACCAAGGAGATGCTGCTCTTGTTCTGTCCATCCACCACAAACACGGCAAGAATTCAGCCCTGCTGCTCAGGGTGGCTCTCAGGTGGCTCAGGGCTCACCCAGACCAGCAGCCAGGAGTGCCCCTGCCTGCTCTGGGAACTGCTGTGGGGCACAAAGGGACAGAACCAGGCACTTGCTCCTGGGTTCTGTGAGTTATTGGTGACTAACCACGACACAGTTACTGCAGAACAGCTCCCTCCAGTCAGCTCCACAGTCAGAAGCAGGGACTTTGTGGTGCTGTTTGTCTTTTGGGGTTGAGGGAAAAAGTAGAATTGCTTGTTTAATTGATGTGTTCAATAGGCCCAGGTGAGGATGAAGTTTTCCTGTTTATTTGTGCCTTAAACCAGCCTTGTGTCACCTTTTTATGTTCAGTGCACGCTGAGAAAGCTGTCCCAGGGTGGAATCCACATCTGGAACGTCCAGGGGGTGTGGGAGCCTTGCAAAGGGGATAAAGGCAGAGGAAAGGATTTGGAAAAGCAAAATGTAACCTGGAGAAAAGGAGTGTTGCCTCTCTCCATCTGTCAGAGGAGTTGCTGTGTCGTGAAACACAAATGTGTGTCCCACACTCCTGGAGTGTGATTGATTCCCTTCGTGGAGCAGTGCAAGGAAATGGAACACATCTTAAATCACAGTCTCAGCCCAGGTTGTGCAGTTTTCCCATTGGTACTTCACCAAAACATTGTGCTCATGCTCCTTTGAAAGGGAGGTGGGAGGGGAAAGGGCTTCAGATTCCTTCTGAAGATGAACTTTTAAAGGATGTTGGAAGATGAACCTTCCTCTGGCCCCTCAGGAGCGCCTGTGCTGCCCATGAGCAGCTGGACACAAGTCCAGGGGGTGTAAATATGGAACCAGACCTTCTGTATTTGGCATTTTTGGCAGAGGTGGGATTGGGATCCTCCCGTGGCGTGGAGGAATTGAGGACTGGAGTAGGAAAAGCGGTTTGGGGGCTGTGGGTTGCAGGGATGGGGCTGTCAGTCAGTGTGCCCTGCAGAAGGAAGGGACATTTCCATTTCCTGCTGATGGCAGGGGTGCACTTTGGGAAATGAGAGCCTTTTCCTCCTAAAAATGGTTATTCCAGGAGAGTGAAGGGCTCCAGGTCTCTCCAGTACCCACTGGAGCTGCACCAGTGCAGGCTGAGTGAGAGGATGTGCTCTGGGGTTCTGCTCAGTGTTTTCTCCCTCATTTAAGTGAGTCTCTGGTCCAGCAGCTCCAGAACCCCTCAACAAATTCCAAGTGCAGGCCTGGGTCTGTGTGAGAGGCACAAGGTCCTTTTCAGTGATGCTCTTTCCACCCCCAGCCCACAGGAGCAGCCACAGAGCCCTTCTTGATGTTTGCCGGGTGTTTCACAGCAGCTCTTAGAGCAAAAGCAGCCAGGAATTGGTCACTGCTTGGGGATATTCTTGGGGGGGAGGGTGGGATCTCCTTCACTCTGTCTGCACACACAGAAATGGAAATCTGGTGTTGCAAATGCAAGAAATACTTGGGTGTGGCAAATACCCCAAACACACGGGGTCCTCTGTGTCTGGGTCAGGCAGTACCCTGAGCTGAGGATAACAAAGTGTTTTTCTGATTTTGATGAGTACTTTTTCCTTGATAATACTGGTTTTTTTCCCCCAAATAACCCTGAATCCCCGTTGTTGCAGGGGAACCCAGCGCCCCCAAGCTGGAAGGGCACATAGGAGAGGATGGGAACTCCATCAAAGTCAACGTCATCAAGCAGGACGATGGTGGCTCCCCCATCAGGCACTACCTGATCAAGTACAAAGCTGTAAGTGTGCCACAGCCCGGGCTGCTCTGGGCTCCTGGAGGGGGTGAATTTAAGAGAGGAGTCTCTGTCACTCAGATGGTTTAAATTTGACATGCCATGATACCAAAGAGCGCTTCTGCAGGGCGGAGAGGAGCAGAAGTTGCAGCTTTTGCCCTCTGAAAATAGTTTAGTGATGGGGCAAAGATGAGAGGGGGAAGGGAGGGGATTTCTTCTCAGAAAATAGGATTCTGAGCAGGAGAGGCTGCTTTGGCATCTCATCCTCTCCACTCAGAGCCAACAGCATGTGAGGGTTTCACTGAATCCCAGAACAGCTGGGGTTGGAGGGAGCTCTGGAGATCACCCAGTCCAGCCCCCTGCCAGGGCTGGGCATGTCCAGGTGGGTTTGGGGTGCCTCCAGAGAGGGAAACTCTTCCTGGGTGCCTGTTCCAGTGCTGTGCCACTTCCATGGCAAGAAATTCTGCTTCATGTAGGGGTGGAACTCGCTGTGTTTTTAGCCCATGGCCTGTGAGCAGAGCCCGGGGTTTGTCTGTGTGGGGTGATGGTGGTGTAGTGATGCCATGATGCTTTTTTGCTTTTTATATATACCCCCTCTATACACTCTTTTGTAGAACTTTTATGTATTCTTAAGGGCCTTTTAGCCCACACACTTCTCATTCTTCAGCTTTGACAACCAGCACAGAGCCAATATTCCCTTAAGCCAGGAGACCAAACATCTCAGAAGCCTCAGACACCGAGGGCTTCTCTGGAACACATTTTGTAACCTGAGCTAGGCCTGGCCAGGGGGGGAAAGTTCCTCGGGGAGGGGGGNGAGGGAGCTCTGGAGATCACCCAGTCCAGCCCCCTGCCAGGGCTGGGCATGTCCAGGTGGGTTTGGGGTGCCTCCAGAGAGGGAAACTCTTCCTGGGTGCCTGTTCCAGTGCTGTGCCACTTCCATGGCAAGAAATTCTGCTTCATGTAGGGGTGGAACTCACTGTGTTTTTAGCCCATGGCCTGTGAGCAGAGCCCGGGGTTTGTCTGTGTGGGGTGATGGTGTTGTAGTGATGCCATGATGCTTTTNCTGTGCCTCTTTCAATAAAACGCCCTTACACCATCGCTGCCTGCTCCCCACACCTCAGCCTCTGTCACCCCTGACCCTGTCCCCCCGTCCCCTTCCCCGCAGAAGCACTCCTCGGAGTGGAAGCCCGAGATCCGGCTGCCGTCGGGCAGCGACCACGTCATGCTGAAGTCCCTGGACTGGAACGCCGACTACGAGGTGTACGTGATAGCGGAGAACCAGCAGGGCAAGTCCAAGCCCGCCCGCTACGCCTTCCGCACGTCGGCGCAGCCCACCGCCATCCCAGGTACCGCCGCCGCCGCTGAGCCGAGCCCCCGTAACCCCCCCGGCAGCTCGCTTGCTTGAAGCCCCCTCCTCTCACGGTTGGGTCCCCCCCACCCAAAGCTCGGGGTGTTGGCTGCGTGAGCGCCCGTGGCGGGCGCGGAGCGGCGCTGGCTGGGGGCTCCCCGTGGCCACCCCCCGCCTCGCCGCTCGCGGGGAACGCTGGCTCCCTGCGTGAGGGTGAGGAGAAGCTTTCCCCGAGGGCAAGGAAGCGAAATTCCCGTTTGGAGCTCATACAGGCCTTTTCAGCTCGGCAGGGTGGTTTGGGTTCCCAGATCTCCCTGCCTGCTTGTTGGTCCGTCTTTGGAGGGATAAAGGTGTCAGGGGTTTGCTGGCAGCTGGGAGAGGAGGCAGTGAAAATCTTTCTCTGAGCGTTTTTCAGTTCAAATCACCAAATGGCAGTGATTTTCAAACAGCAGTGCTTTCACATTGGGGAGGGCATTAGGGAAAAAGAAGTCAGAAGCTTTAGGGTGCTGCTGGAAGCTCTTAAGACAGACTATACTTATTAGTGTGGTCAAAAAGTGAGGGCTAAGGACAATTACTGCAAAAACCAAGCAGAACTATTGGCTGGGAAACTGGAATCGAGCAGTTTGTGGCAATCTGTTGAAAGGACAGTGAGGGTTTCTTTCCTGCATGTGGACATTTGAAAAAGGGAGGGGGGGAATCCCACACAAAGCAACCAAAAGTTGAGGAGGGGATTGCTGGAGTTGCTTTAAATTAAAGCTGTGGTGGTTGAAGAGAGGGATGCTGAGTCAAGCCCTCCCTGCACCCCCAGGGTTGGTGCTACCAGCCCATACTGAGGGCATTGACTTGATTTCATTTCATTCTGTCTCATTTTTTTTTCTCGAAACCAGAGAGTTTCCTTCAGTCTCTCCCCGAGAGTTCAGTCCCTGCCCTGCTCCCCTGTGCCCATTCCCTGGCTGAAGGAAACAGCTCGGACCTTGTGGCAGTGCTGAAATCCCCCCTGGCTGAGGCAGATCTCGTTGTTGAGCACAGAAATGGGTGACTTTGGGCTGGAAAAGTGGGACTGGCAGTGAGGAGGAGGGAGATGGGGCAAAGGAGAGACCGGGGGGTGCTTGAACAGGGCGCAGTTTTGGGTGGAAGGACCCTCAGTAACTCATTAAGCAACTCACTCTGTGATTCTCACTTCCAACAGCTCTAACCCTTGCTCCCCCTCTGAGCCCTTTAAATCCAGTGGTAACATGTGCAGGAACCCTCTAAAAATTGGGGGAAACCCCAGTTTGTTGTCACAGGAGCTTCTCTGGCCTCTCTGAAGTTATTCCTTGCTTAGCTTGGTGTGAAGCACAGGAGGAACAGGGATCTGAGGCTGCCACCCCAGTGCTGCTCCTGGAAAAGCAGTTTTTGGGGAGTGCAGGGTTGCCCCAGCAGCTGGGATTCAGCTGGTCCTCACAAAGTGCTGTGTCCCTGTGCAGTGACGTGATCATTGCTGGGTTTGTGACTCTTTCTCCAGGGTTTTTGTAATTTTGGCCTTCCCAGGTGTTCCCTGACCCCCAAACTGAGGAAAATATTTCCAGGGACAGGTTGGTTTTTTCTCTGCTGTGCAGCCCCACGGGTTTCACTGCCAAACTGCAGCAGGAAGAGGCTCTGTGTGTTCCTTCCCTTTCCTTGTTGTTTTTGTGGCATTTCTGTGTTTTTACCTCAG
>VZTH01000831.1:0-12283 GCA_013397815.1 Aleadryas rufinucha
CGGGCCGGCCCGGGGGGGCCGCGGCTGGTCACGCTCTCCAGAGGAGGAGGTGGTTGGTGCTGTCGTCCCGGCCCACGGTCTCGCTGCTGCTGGTCAGCCGGAAATCCTCGTAGCCGTCCCCGCCGCTGATGACCAACATCTTGGGCTTGGACAGGGCCAGGGCGGGGGCACGCGGGCGGGATGGGTCTCGTTTCTCGGCCTCGCTCGGCTTCTCGGCCCCTGCCAAGCGCAGGACCCCAAATGCTGTCACCCGTGCCCCCGCAGCTCCGCTGCTCCCCACCAAGCAGCAGCTCAGCATCATCCCTCCACCACTTTCCCAGGCACCACATCCCGGCCCCAAAAAGCTCCTCTCATCCCAATAGCCCCTCCCACCCCAAATTGGCCCCTGCAACCCATATTAGCCCCTCCCTTCAAAATTGCTAGCCCCCATCCCATCTCCTCCTTCTCCCCATCCCACTCTGGCCTCAGAGATGGGCTGGGTGACACTCCACGCAGGGATTTCCCCATGGGAATTTGGGTCTCCCTGGGAAATTTGGGGTGGGTCATACTGGTGGAGGGCAGTTTAGCACCCAATTTCCCCCACCATCCACTGCCAATTTTTCACCCTGGATTTTAACAAGTCAAGGATGGAACAGGGACTCCAATAACATTTCAAGGCTACTCCTGGTTATCCGGAACAGCATTCCCAGCCCCATAAACACTATCCACTGCCCCTGAAATGTGTCATGATGGGGACATGCCACTCATCCCACCTACCCGTGTCCCTGGGCAGCGGGAAGAGGACATCAAAGCCGTCGGGCAGCTCGATGGCCGTGAGGAAGCGGACGTGGCCGGTGTGACCCTGGGACAGCCCCACCAGCGTGGGGGCTGCCTTGGCTGACACCGACAGGGTCAGCACCACGCCGGCGCTGGTCCCGATCCACAGCAGGTCCTTGCACGCCAGGAGAGCCGTGATCCGCAGGCAGGCAGCCTTGTGCTGCCGGATAATGGCATCCGAGCCTGCGAGCATCCCGACCATCAGCGCCTCATCCTGCCCGGCACAGGGCTGGGAACCTCCCAACCCACAGGGATCCACTCCCAGGGGTATCTGTGGCACATGGGGAAGGGACCCCACAAACCCCCCTGTCTGGTGGCATCAGATTGGGTTGATAGGACAAGGGCGAATGGTTTCCTACTGCCAGAAGGCAGGGTTAGGATGGGATATTGGGAAGGAATTGTTCCCTGTGAAGGTGGGGAGGCCCTGGCACAGGGTGCCCAGAGAAGCTGTGGCTGCCCCTGGATCCCTGGAAGTGTCCAAGGCCAGGCTGGACAGGGCTTGGAGCAACCTGGGATAGTGGCAGGTGTCCCTGCTTGTGGCAGGGGATGGGAATTAGGTGATCTTTAAGGTCCCTTCCAACCGAAACCTTTCCGCAATTCCACGACTCTGTGCTTATGGGATTACTGCCCTGTTCCAACACGGGATTATCCATTTCCCCGGGGGGCTGCCCTATTTCCACGTGGGATTACACAGCTGCCTAGCACGAGCACACGGACTCGCATTTCCTTCCCCAGACTCAGGATCCTAAATTTCCCAGCGCCGGACGCCGCAGGGCATTTTCCAGGGGCACGAGGAGCACCGGCCGGAGAGGCGGCGCGGGCGGCACTTACCGGCGAGCATCTTGTGCACCGGGGGGGTGATGTCCGCCTCCGCCAGCTGCTCGTAGGTGGTGGCGTGGTACAGCCGGACCTGGGCGCTGCCCTGCAGCGCGANACAGCCGGACCTGGGCGCTGCCCTGCAGCGCGACCCACACGCCGCTGCCCGCGCTCACCATGCAGGTGACGCTGCGCCCGCCGTCCTGCCCCACCTGGAGCGTGTGCTGCGGGGGACAGAGCCACGGCGGCGCCGCGGTGATGCCACCCGCGCTCGTCACGCCTCCCGCCGCGCCCTCCCCGCCGGCGCCCACCGCACCTCCTGTGCCAGCGTGGCGGTGTTGAGGACCAGGACTCGGTTTTGGCAGCCGCACCACAGCTTCCCCGCCACCGCCACCATCTTGGTGATGGGGCTCCCCGGTGAGCCCAGGGACAGCGACTTGGAGTTCTGGGGGTCCCAGAAGCGGCCTGTGACAGTGGGGAGAGTGGGGTGGGTGGTTAAAGCGTTCCCAAAAAAAGTCCAACTCGATACACTTCTGCTGTGGTGGCAGAAGACAAGTCTCTCCAGGTCACCCCTCAGAGGGGACACAAACTGATGTCACCATGGGGTTCCAGTGGCAACAGGGACCAGGAGAAGGATGCCCACCTCCCTCTGCCTCTAATTTTGGTGTCTCCAGCATCCCTCCAGGGATGTCCCTTTCCGTGGAGGCAGGGAAGACACCCTGAGCATCCCTCCCCAGGGGGTTGCCCAAGCCCCCCCCCACCAAGAGCCACCACTTTGGGGCTGCATTTTTGACATCCCAAATCCAACCTCACCTGCTTCCCGCTGGTACACAACGAGCTCCCCGTTGGCCAACGACACAAAAACCTGGTTATCCAGGTACCTGTGGGGACAAACCACCTTTGACATCCAGCTGCAGAGCACTGCTCAGCCACCCCAAAATCCCCTGCTCTGGCCCCCCCAGAGCTGAAATTCCCCCTTCCCCACATACAGGATGCACATGACGGCGGCAGCGTGTTGCATCTTCATGCTGTTCTTCCTGTTCCGGATGTTGTCCGAGGACTGGTACACGTGGATGCTGCAGGAGGAGAGCAAAGCTCGAGGCTCCCCCAGGACTGGCACCCTCCCCACGAAGGAATTCCCATCCCGGGGACGTACCAGCCATCCTCGGTGCCCAGCCACATGGAGCTCTGATGGGCTTCGGGGTCAAGGCTGAGCAGGTCCTCGAGGCTGCCGCGGGTGAAGGAGCCGCGGCTGGAGCGGCGCAGGGCCCGCCCGTCCGTGGGGCTCTCGCCGTGCCGGGTCTGCCCGTAGGTGCCAGTGATGGGCATGAAACCAGGCTCCTGCTCTTCCTCCGAGCTCGTCGTCTCCACTGTTGCTTCCTTGCAGCTTGGGATCTCTTCGTCTGTGGAGGAGGAGGAGGAGGAAGGAAGGGGTCAGACCACGACCATCCAACACCCTCCGAAGTCACAGGGAAGAGACCATGGGTGATGTCAAGCCCAGGGGAGGGCATAGGGATGCTGAGTCCTGAAACCCACAAGGATTTACCCAAAGCCCCCTCATCCCAGCACCACAGTGTCAGGCTGATGCCTCTCAACATCTCTTTTCCCGGGCTCAAAAGCCTCCACCCGCAGATTCCTCCGAGGAATACAAGGTAGAGAGGCCAAAACAATGGAGCTGCCCATAATTTTGGGGCTAAAAAGTGTATTTTTCCCTAAGCAGGGGCTGGGGAGGACTCACTGCCGAAGCTGGAGGAGATGGTGGAGTGGCTGGCTTGGCTCTGCAGCGTCCCGGAGGGACTGGGCGAGGACTCATCGTCCGTGTCATCGCTGTCAAAGGGCACCAGCTCCCTGTTGCCGCCGTCCACGGGCTCCGAGAGCTCCAGCGACGAGCCCGAGATGGAGATGTGCAGGCACGGCTGCGGCCCCGCGTCCTCCGGCTGCGCCGGGCCCAGCTCCGCCGAGGGGCTGCCCAGCGGCTCCGCGCGCTCCCTGCCGCCACCGGGGAGGGAGGGAAGGACAGAGGGAGGGAGGGAGGGGAGAGAAGCGGCTCCAGCATCGCCCTGCGCCCGCCGGCTCCGCGGGGCCGGGCGATGCCCTACCTATAGGTGCGCTTGAGGCCGGGCACGGAGGCGATGCAGAGGATCCTGGCGGAGCAGACGGCGATGCAGGCCTCCACCGTGGGCTCCTTGCGGATGCTCAGCAGACAGACCTGCCCCACGTAGCCGTCGCTGTTGCAGACCCAAACCTCGTGCGAGCTCTCCGGGCTGCCGTGGCTGGGAGAAGCGCAGGAGAACTGCAAGGGAGCGAGAGGTTGGGTTATTCGGGACTGATGCAGGAGCTGTCGGCATCTGGGGTGGAGAGGACCTGTGGGAGGCTTGAACCCAGCCTCGGAGTACCTGCATCCCGCTCCGCGTCTTCATGATGGGGATGGCTTTGAGGAACTCCGGGTCCAGGCAGTTTTTGCTGGAAGCTGGGGAAATCAAGATTGGAGGATGAAGAAGTGATGGAGGAAAGGGATCTACCAAAGCAGGGTGGGGGAGATGCCAAGCCCACCACCACGTCCACCTCCCCCCTCCCTGCTGTTACCCAGCTTCTTCTTGGCGTCCTCGAAGGCTTGCTCGAAGCCGAGTCGGGCGTCGGGGTTGGGGAACTCGAAGATGAAGGACTCGGTGCCGTCAGCTTTGGTGGTGCTGAGCTCCACCTTGTTGGGGGGGAAGGCCATGCTGAAGGACAGGGATTGCTTCTCCGACAGCTCCCGGTGGATGGCGGCCATCAGGTCCTTGATCACGTCATCCAGGCCCTGGGGACGGGGACAATGCTTCAGCTCTCAGGGATGGGCCACCACCAGCCACATGCCTGATATCCCCCTGTCCAATCCCCTGGCATCCTTCAGAGGCTGCCCCAACCCCTTTTGTGGCTTTAGGGCTGGACACTCATGGCCACCAGCCCTTCCACAGGTTCTCCTGTTTCACTGAGGACATCCTGGGTGGTCCCACTGGGAATGTGTCCAAGCAGGGGACAGCTCCAGGGCTGCCATCCCCATACCTGGTGGGGGAAGCTGAGGGTCTCTGACAGCTTGCTGACTTGCCCCAGTGTGTTGAGGTCTTCATCCAGGCGACTGATGCTTTTCTGGATGCTCTCCCTGTTGGTGGCTTGTGAGGCACCTGTGTGGGGACACACACACGGCCTTAACCCCTCCCTCTCTGGCACCACCAGCCAGGGGGAGCGACGGGATTTGGGGTGGGATGGGACACCCCAGCAGGCAGTGACAGACCTTTGACGATGTCCACATCCTCCAGGGGCAGCTTCCAGAGCAGTTTGTACTTGCTGGCAGTGTCGATCACGCTGGCCGCCGTGTACCTGGGAGGTTGGGGGGGATGGCCGAGCTGCACCCACACCCACAGCCCCCTAAAGCCAGGCCAGCTGGCAGGGACACCCCAGGGGCTGTCCCCAAGCCTGGTGGTACTCACAGGCTCATGGAGCTGCGGCGGAGCGAGCCCGACTTGCGTTTCAGCGTGGTGCACACCAGCAGGTCCGTGAAGAGGAAGAAGGAGCGGTCCTTCTTCCCACCCACCGCCTTCTGTGGGACAGTGGGAGACACTGGGGGGTTAATGACCATCCCTCCCTCTGTGCCAGCGCTGGGAGAGGGCCCTGCCTCAGTTTCCCCATGTGCTGCCTTGCCCTTCCATCTGTCTGTTCCAACCACCCATCCATCCATCCAATCCACCCACCCATCCATCCATCCATCCATCCATCCACCCATCCATCCATCCACCCATCCACCCATCCACCCATCCTTACAGAACCGTAGAATAGCTGGAGTTGGAAGGGACCCACAAGGATCATCGGGTCTGACTCCCTGCTCCTCACAGGAATGTGACCAAGAGCATCATCCAGATGCTCCTGGAGCTCTGGCAGGCTTAGTGAGAACTTCCCTGAGGAACCTGTTCCAGTGACCAACCATCCTCTGGGGGAAGAACGTTTTCCCAGTGCCCAATCTGAACTTGGGCAGATGCAGCTTCCATCCATCCATCCATCCATCCATCCATCCATCCATCCATCCATCCATCCATCCATCCATCTGTGGCCTCCCATGGGCACACAGGCACCCCATGACCTGCAATCACAGCCTCCCACTGCCCCACCCAGTGTATGGTCCCATGGACCCAGCTCTTACCACTTCCACGACCATCTCCTGGCGCAGGAACCTGCGGAGCGGAGCCTGGAGCTGTGGGGACAAGGAGACCCGTGGGTGGGAAGCCATGGCAGGGAGCCTCGTGGCCTTCATCCCCACCCCTGCATCCCCCAGCTCAGAACTGGGACCCCAGTCCCTTCCCAAACCCCCCAGGAGCCCACCAAGGCATGGGGAAAGCAGGACCCAGAGGAGAAAATAAGTCACCCAGTCTGGGGTGACCCAGAAAGAGCAGAAGTGAGGAATTTTGTGGAGAAGGAAAGAGTGACCCCATCTAAGGCTTCCCATACATACATCCTCCATCCCTTCGATGTGGGACTCGATCTCCTGCACGATCCGAGCGTTCCTCTCCACCTCCTCCGCGCTCTTCATGCCCTTGTTGATCCTCTCGGCCACTTGCTTGATGTTGCGCTGGGCGTCGATGAGGAAGGGGTGGTCGGGGTGGTCCTCTGGCGTGTGCTTCAGCAGGTCCTGCCGCGGGGACAGAGCCGGGGTGTCACCTCTGGCAAAGCCTGGACATCGGCAACGGCATTGCCCGAGCCCCTCCCGCGCTGCTCTGGCTGCTGGGGATGGACACCAGCCCCAAGGAGGGGGTGGCCATGGGACTAGTCCCAAAACAACACCGCAATGTCCAGCAGAAAGGCTGAGGGTAAGGGGACTGCAGCGGGGGGGCAGCGGGGTGACAGTCCTCAGAGTGACCATCTCCAGGAGGGCAGAGCCACGTGCACACCTGGGGACACCAACTTTGTGTCAGGGGGTGGGAAAAGGGGTCAGGAGAGACCTGAGAGCCCTAAAAGCTGTGTGGATGCGAGGGGGAGCCGTGGCCTCCGCCGCTCCCGGTGTGACACTGCCACCCCCGTGTCACCCACCTTCACCAGCAGCTCGTATCGCGGGATCCTCTGCACTGGCTTGATCATCAGGTCAGACAGGGCCTGCTTCTCCTTGTTCTCCCGCATGCTTTGCTGCAAAACACCCATGAGGGACAGGGGTGAGCCCCTGAGGTGGGACACAGCAGGGACACAGCCTCCCACCAACCCAGGATCACCCATTTCGGTTTGGGGTCGCTTCGTTCCACACCATCTGGAGTGATTCTGCTTCATCCCAAGTGACCCTCTTTGCAACAAAACCAAGAAGGTGGGGGGAAATTTCCCAGTCTGGCAATAAATCTACTCCCATTAGCTCCCATCGTGCCTGGCTCTAGACCTTGGCCAGGATCTGTGGAGAGAGGAACCAGGACCCACCTCCAGGAACTTCATGAAAGCCGGCCGGGCTTCCTTGGCGATCCTGACAGCATCCTTGGCGTTGAGGAAGTTATCGATGTAGGCAGAGTAGATGTTCACCAGCACGTCCTTGGAGAACTGGGAGGGAAAAACAGGGCTGGATCCAGCATGGCCATACTGGGAGAGCCTGGAAGAAGCTGCCCCAAGGGTTAACTCTGGCTCTGGGCTGGCGCAGGGAGGGCTCACCCGCTGTCCGCCCACCTCGATTTTTCAGCCCTGACGTTTGTGCTCCTGAGGCAGAAACGCAGAGCTGCAGAGGCAGCCGGGAGCAGCAGCTCCCACCCTTATGCTAAGCAGACAGCAGGCCTGGAGATCGTCTCCTGTTCTCCATCCCAGGCCTGCTTGGCCCATCCTTGCATCACTCCCCTGCCTCCTGCTCCGAACCCTCTGCTCCGGGGCCGTGCCCGGGAGCGGGCACACCCGCATTCCCGGGGGGAACCACCCCGCCAGGACCTACCGACTGCACCAGGAGGTCGCCCACTTTCTGCTTCTCGTGCCAGTTCTGCACGCAGTCGTGGATCTGCTCCAGGAACTGCTCGTGGTGCTCCAGCAGCTCAGGGATCTGGTCGAAGATCTCGTCCACCAGCGAAGGGTCGCACAGCAGGGAGTTCTCCGGCTGCTTCAGCGGCTTCATGTAACCCTGAGGGCAAAGGCACTGGGATCCATGGAGGTTTCCTCTCCCACCCCACCCAGCACGGATCTCCCAGCCCATGTAAATATGGGGATGGACGGCATCCTGCAGCAGGGGGTTCCTCCAGGGGATGTTGGGTTGTGGGACCCACCAGTAGCACCAGCCAGGTTTTGCAACCCAGCATCCCTGGGTCCCATCCCACCCACCTGGTGAGTCCCCACGGCTGTGTGAGGAGGGGGACAGGTCTGCATGAGGAACCTGCATAGCACAGGACCCTCTGTCCCGTGGCCTTAAGAGCCACCTTTGCTGTCATGAGCCTGCGTCACCTCCATCTGCCTGACCTAGCTGGGAAATCATGGCAACACGACCCCGGGATCCAAATGCCAGCGTGTTCCTGGTGGGATTCAGGGTGTTTGGAACCAGGAGGGGCTGGACCAGCAGGATGCATCCACTGGATCATGCCCTAGACCACCACACAATGGCCAACGAGCAATACTCGGGGCCAGCAGGTCCTCAGCAAGGCTGGGTGGGTGGCTCTGCTATGAAACCCCTGCCCTCCCTCCAGAGCTGCAGAGTGGAGCAGTGCCCCTGGAGTGGGAGAGATGGATTTACAGGGGATGCAGCAGGATGTGGAAGCTCTTCTCCAGCCTTGCCACCCCCTCAGTCTGACCACTACAGGGTGCTGGTGGCTTTCAAGATGTTGGGAGGACCATGCAGCTGAGCAGTGAGGACAGGACCCATCTCTAGTGGCTTTGGACATCTCCAACCAAGCTGGTGAAGGAGGAGTCATTCCCCAGGAAGCAGGTTCCTCAAGCTGATGCCAGGTATCTCATGGAGACCCAAGTTAGAAGGACCAAATCCATCCTGAGCCTCCTAAGCCCCTTCACCTGCCCTAATGTGTGCAGCACCTCCAGCAGGAGTTGGGATGGACCGTGACATGCATCCTGTGCTTCCCACATGGAGATGAAGAGCATGGAGACAGCCCTTGCTGCAGCACACAGGGACAGCAGGCAGGGCTTGGCCATGCACCATCTGGCTTGGCTGGAAGATGATGCTCCAAGGTGGTCCTTGTCCCTGGTAGCCACCATGCCACGTGCCACCAAGCCCTGTCAAGGACCTGAGCACCTCGTCCCAGCTGAGACAGGGAGCTGGGGACACCTGGAGCCCTGTGATCCCTGCCAGAAAGCCAGGTCCCCCCTGGTGGCACTGTGTCAGGACAGGTCCCATGGACAAGAGCTCAAGCATTAACACCCCGTGGCTCCCACCCGTGTCCAACTGGTCCCTCCAGCAGGAAACTGGACAGTCCCAGCAGAGCTGTCCTCTCCAACCAGCCTCATGTGCCACCAGACAATGCACAGGCCATGGGACAGACTCTCTCCATGCCAAGACTAGCAGGGACAATCCCCAACCCCAAACCTTGTACAGCTGCCCCCAAAATCAGCTCCAGAGCTGAGGTCCTCTTGCCTGTCTAAGCCAAGGTCTGCACAGGCAGCAGCCTCAGAGGGTCCTTCCCTCCTGCAGCACACCTGTGTCCACCATGGGGACATCCTTGTGGGGGATTTATGGCAAGAGCCCATGAGTGTTGGGATGGAGTGCCCCATGCCCCTGTGGACTGTCACAGATGTCCCACAGGCACTGCTTTTGCAGAGCTCGGAGGTTTTGGTGTTTCCCCCCCACAGGGATGCGGTTGGACAACCCACATGTCCGCCAGGTGACGTCTCCAGGGCGTTGACCATCATCAACCTGCTGAAACACCTTCATTAACATCTCAAACGTGAGGTGGACCCTCGGGCCAGGCTGCTCCAGGGGGGTTGGAACCAGCTCAGTAAAAAAAAAGCCTGAGAAAAACCTTTGGCCCAGGTCTGCAGGTGACGATCTGAGCAGGAGCACGTGGGAACGGGGGATCTCAGGGGTCCCCCAGCCTGGCAGGGCCATCAGGAGATGGGGTGCAACAAGAGGAAGAGCTTTGGGAAGGCAAGCACGGGAAGAGACTTGGGGACACGATACCTGCCAGGTGACAAGGCACCGGGAATGTCACAGGCTCGCCTTGGGGATGGAGGTAACTCCCACACCCCGCTCTTGGCACCGCTGTCACAGCGCTCCCACTTCTGCTCCCGCTGCCCCCAACATCCCCCCTGCCACCCCAATCCAGCCCTGAGCCACACAGGTCCTGGCACAGCCCCCGCAGCCGAGGGTCCGGCTCGGGGCCACCACGGTGACCCCACGGCACGGTTTGGGGTGTCGCACCCCGCCCGTGCCACCTTACCTGCATCAAGGTGCGCAGGGACTCCACGTAGGACTGCTCGGTGTCCAGCAGCGTCATGATGACGTGTTTCCTCATGTCCTGCCCGGGGGGAAAGACACACGGCTGTTTTGGGGTGACCCGGGGCCGGGGAGCTGCGTGCCGGGGGTCGGGGCCGGCAGCGGCGCTGGCTGGGGAGGCTGAACACCGGAGGAGCCCGGCTGGCGTCCAGCTCCCCTGCGCTGCCTCTCCACCCCGATGGAGGAATCCGGGAGGATTAGGAAGTACATGACACCGAGCGCACAGACGCCTGGTTTCCTCCGCGGCCGCGTCAGGAGCCCGCCCTGGAGCTCACAGCCCTACATGGGTCGGTGCCGGAGCCCTCTGCCTCTCCAGCGGAGCGGACCCGTAGGAATTCGCCTCCCGCCCAGCACCCCGGGCACCCTGGAGCTGGGCTGTGGCCCCACGGGAGGCGGATTCATGGGGTGGTGGGGGGCACGGGGAGCTGGCGGTGCGGGGTGGCCCACCGGCCTCGGGAAGCGGATGGGTCGGGGTCTTCTTGGCCGTGGGGCTCAGGGACCCCCCTTGTGTGCATCCCCTACAGATCAGCCTGGGGGCCCAATGCTCCGGAGCCCAGGGCATGAGACACCCCAAAAGTTTTGGGTGTGAGATGTTCCAAAGGCTCTGAGTGCAGAGACACCCCGGAAGTCCTGAGTGTGAGATGCTTCAAGGGCTCTGGGTGTGAGACACCCCAAAAGTTTTGGATGCAGAGATGCTCCAAAGGCTCTGAGTGCAGAGACACCCCAAGAGATTTAGGTGAGAGATGCTCCAAGAACCCTGGGCCCCAAAGGTTTTGGATGCAGAAATGCTCCAGAGGTGCAGTGATACCCCGAAAGTTTTGTGTCTGGATACACTCCACAGATTCCGGGTGCAGACACACCCCAAAGGTTTTGCATGTGAAGGTGCTCCGAGAGACTCCGGGTGCACAGATATCCCAAAAGCTTTTGGTGCACAGATACCCCAAAAGTTTTGCACGTGTAGAATCTCCAGAGACCCTGGATGTGAGACACCCCAAATGTCCTCAGCCTTGCAGGATGAGCCCCTGTCCCCTGGACACACGGGGCTGCGTCCTCCCTAGTGGGGACACCTGAGCTGTGAAGCTGCTCTGCAGCCACAGGAAGAAGTTTGAGCCCAACTATCCTCACCATGGAGAGAGGCCACCATGCCCCTGGTGGTCCCCAGGGAGCAACGGGGAGTGATCCTGGCCACATCCTGCTCAGTTCTCGAGGACAGAGCCCTGCCTCAGTTTCCCTGCTCCCCAGCAGGCTGATGATGGAGCCAAGCACGGAGGAGACTGTTGTCTAGAGCCAAATACTGGTGACGGGTCCAAGCCTCTCCACGGAATCAGGAAACCATGGTGATACTGGAGTCCTTGGGGACACCAGCTGAGACCTCCCCACTCGGTTAGAAGGTTTAGAAACACTCTCACTGCCGGATTAATTTGTTGTAGTTATGGGATGACGGGCACTTGCTGGAGGATGGAGCTTAGGGCTACCTGACCCCTCACCCTGCCTCAATTTCCCCAGCCCTCGCCCAGCCTGTAGTTCCCTGCTGCTCCTGTTTTTTCCTGGAGCCATCCCAGCTCAGGACTGAAGCAAAGGGTCAGACCCAGGAGCTGAACAGGCTCAGCACCAGCAGCTGGGGGTTTGCAGCAGTGGGGAGACGCAGGATGAGGCCCAACTGTTGGCAAGGGGATTTTTTCCACTGTTACAGCACCAGTGTTATCCTGGCAAGGGAAAATTCCCACCGGGATGAGCAGGAGCTGGGGGTAAGGCACCATCCCAGCAGGGCAAAGCGATCCGTGGGCAAAGGCAGGAGGTGCCCCACCGCATTCCCTATCCCAGCAAAGCCTCTCTGCTGGGGGGTTGATGATGCTTCAGCCTCCATCTGCTCTCCCTGGGGACGCCCCCGCCTCACCCCGGCCTCATCCTGCCTCCCCCGAGATGCTCAGCACCCTCGGGATCAGCCCCTGCCGCCACGGGAATTGGGGTATTTCCCACCAGCCGACGCCTCCGCGGTGTAAATCAGCACCGGGGGGGCGGTGGCAGCGATGGCTCCAGCCCCCCCATCACCCTCTCCGGGTGCGAGCATTCCCCCCCTCCCCGCGATCCAGAGAATCCCGGGGGTGTCGAGCTGAGGATGAGGATGGAGGCACCGTTGCCACGGCAATCGCGGTCCAGACCCCACAGGTGCCGGGCTCCGCACACGTGTCCAAACATGACGCATCCATGCACCCCCACCTCACC
>VZTH01000846.1:0-24294 GCA_013397815.1 Aleadryas rufinucha
CCATCCCAAACCACTCTGTAATTTATGCTCCCGCTCCCAGTGCTGCTCTGGCTGTATCCCCTCCCCACCTCACTCTCGTGCCACCCTCCCTGGCCAAAATCCACCCCAGATCCAACCCAGGCAGCATTTCGGTGCCACACAACCCCCACCCTCCCCACCCCGAGCAGCCCTCGCCTCTCTCCCGGCCGGGAAAGCGGTCGGAAAATGAAAATGAACTTTCCCTCAGCAGCAGAAATGCTGGGGTGAGCTTTGATTATTTTGGGTGACAGCTCCAGCCAAGCAGAACCAGGCCCGGGCTGTCCCCGCCTTCGAGCAGCGCCCGCCGTGCTCTCACCCCTCTCTAGCGTGGTTCCTGCCAGCACCCAGCCCTGCCTGGGGGGGCTTTTGTCGCTCATCCCCAGCTGGGTGGGACAAAAGAAGTGCCCAAACCCCACCAGCATCGTGCCCTCAGCACCCCCAGGAAGATGAAGGGGTGATCAGTGCAAGGCACGGCCATAAAAAGGCTTTATTTCTTCACAAACTCCATCATTTCGACTCAAATCTGGTTGGTTTTTTCCCCCCACCGTGGTTTCTCGCATGCAAGGAGCCTTTTCTTGGGAAAGCCGTGGCTCAGGGGGGGTTTTGGAGGACGAGTGGCCCGCCCTGAGCCGTCCCCACAAAGGGGTGGAATGGGGAAACGCTCCTGAGATGCTGCACCGAAAGGCTGAGCTGGTTTCTGAAATATTTTTAATTTTCTTTTCAGTTTTGCACTGCCCTGTGGCTTCGTGGGAACTCGTGGGAGTCTCTGGGCACGGAGCTTTTTCATTAAGGAACAAGAATCCTGGGTTTTTTTACGGCCCTTCCTCATCACCCAAAACCCAAAGGGAAGAAAGAAGATTATTACCCAGGAGACAACGAAAGTGGGCCTTCCTAAATCTGGGCTTTGCAGCTCGTGGCTCCTTGCAAAAGCTGCAAACAGCAGGGAAAAAAAAACCCTGGATGAGGATGGGATGAGGTTGTGATGCTCCAATCCCAGATGAAAAAACCCCTGGATGAGGATGGGATGAGGTTGTGATGCTCCAATCCCAGATGAAAAAACCCCTGGATGAGGATGGGATGAGGTTGTGATGCTCCAATCCCAAAGCCTGGCCGGGTTCTGCTGCCCTGAGCGGCACCCCCAGCTCCGTTTGGGCCAGAAAATGAGATTTTGGGGACGGGAAAAGCCCCACAATCTCTGTAACCACCCACTTCACGTTTCCTAATTGCCTTTCTGCAGGGGTTATTATTGAGTAATTCCTATTTTGTTGAAAAATTGCACCACAAACAGCCAACGGGGAAGGAAATAAATAATTGCTAATAAATGTCAGAGTGGATTAGCAAAGCAGAAAGGCCAAGAAAGAGCAAGGGGTTTTTTTCTTTCTGTTTTGGTTGGTTTTTTTTTTTTTTTGGCTTTAATGAAAATTATTTCAGTGCCTTGCAGGGGAGTTAATGCTTTGTCATTTCCTCAGAGTGGGTTAAAATCTGTCTCAGTCCCCCAAGGTCTGCAGCCAGCCTGGAAAAAACAGCCTTTCCTTCTGTAAAACAAGGAAAAGGCATAAAAAATGGATGGGTTTCTCCTGAGCACACCAGGAGCTCGGAATGTTGGACGCAAAGAGCTCAAGAATTGGGAAAAATAGGGAAATTTGGCAGGTTTAGGAACTCTCCAAGGTTTGAAATTTCATAATGTGCGTTGCACTGATATTTAGCAAAAAAAATCACCTTCCAGGTCCATTCAAAAGTGGGGGGATAGGATAAAAAGCCTCAAATAAAGTGCAAAACCCGGTATAAATTAGGAAAGAGCAAACTAACAAAGGTGAAAATGCTGTTCCTTCACAGCCAGGCGGTGTTTGGGAGCTCTCTGAGCAGCCCCAGCGTGGCCCTTTCTGCAAGGAGACACCAGCTTTGCTCTGGCCACCGCAAGCCTTTGATTTAAAGACTCATTAACGTCCCTGCAAAGCTGTGCTTGCCAGGCTGGCTGCTGCGAGCTGTAAAAGTGACTTATGGAGAAGGGGAAAAACGGGAGAAATGAGGAGAAACCCCCCCCCAGCTCTGCCCTTGGACCAGCAGCACCATCCCAGGGTGTCACCCTTTGCCAGGCAGGGCTGGTTCCTCTGGTTGCTGCAACGGCCTCAGGTTTTAAAGCTCAAAAAGCCGATTTTTTTTTTCTTTTTTCTAACCAGAATGCAAGGAAACAGCCCCAAATTTTGAGCTACTTCAGCACAAATCCTGGGCAGTCCTTTTTCCTTTCCACTTCTATCAGAAACTCGTATTTCCCCGCTGTGGTGCTGAAGAAATAAAAACCTCAAGAGCGCGGAGGATGCTGAAATGAATGGCCAACCCCTCTTTCTTATTCCTCGTGGCTCCCCTAACTCCTGCCAGCTCAACTTGTGGTCGAGATTACAGCGATAAATCACAAGCTTCTCTTTGAAATAACAGCTCTGATTTCACCCAGCGTGAGGAAGGAGAAGGAGAAGGACGGGAGGGTTGTGCAAGGTGGGGGGACGGGGATGGGACGGATTCCCCCGGGCTTGGTGGGGAAGAGAGGGGTCCCAAATAGGACCACACACAATTCCAGGCGTGTCCTGAGGTCGTGGATCACAGATGGAAACATCAGAGAGAGGTTTTCATGCTCCAGATGCCGTCCCTGTGTGAGGATGGAAGGTTTGGGTGTCCTCTTGGGCAGGATGGGGCTCATCCAGTGTGTGCAGCTACCCTGGGATGCTGGACCGGACCCTCTGGATGAGGCAAAGCTGCCAAACCCACAGATTCCATGCACAAAACTAAAATCCGTGGCTACAGCACAGCTTTAGCACCTCTGCTCCCCAGAACGCAGCTCCCTGCCACGGTGGTGACCCCAAAAAGCAAACACAGGCGATGCCCCGAGGCGAAGGGGACACCCCATGGCCAAGAAGGCTCCCCCATTCCTCCTGCTGACCCCACCCACGCAGAAATAACCCCGAAGACACCCTCAGCTTTTCAGTTAACCCAGCCTGAGTTTCACCTCATGCCCTGGGATCTTCAGCAAGTTGCAGCACACCCCTATTTTTAGCCTGTCCTCTCAGCCCCAGCTGCTCCTGCTGTGAGACCCTCGCAGGACTCCTGCGGCCAGGCGTTATTTGGGGGTATTTTTAGCTGTGTCCATCTGCGATGGGCCAGGCTGGGCGAAGGAACGTGTGGTTTGAGCATCTGCGAGCGAGGCAGGCCGGGCAGGAGGAGCAGAAACGGCTCCAAGGGCTTTCTGGCCGTGGCCAGCAGCAAATGTGGAAGTGGCTCCTCGATCCTGGGCTCGGGGAGGGTTAAATAAAGAAAAGGGTCGCTGTGACCGGTGGGTTTTGGTGCAGCTGAGCCCGACCTCACCGGCAGGAGGGGAGAGAAGGAGAAACTCCGTGCCCAAACCCATCCCCGTGCTCCTAACGGGGCAGAGAGGGAGGATGAGAGGCTTCTCCTCTTCTGTAGCACCCCTGTATCTCCTCCTGCAGCTCCTGGCTCTGCCACGGGAGCCTCAGCATCGCTGGTGCATTGCCCAAGCCCAGGGTGCTGGAGGCGACCCCAATTTTGCTCTCCTGAGGGGCAGATTCACAACTCCCCATAGCCCACGGCCTCAGCGCTTCCCTTTTCTCAGAATAAAGGGTGATGTTTCTCCAAGAGCAGCAACAACATTGGAAAAAAAAAATAACACAACCCCCAAAAAAAGCAACGCTGGAACTTTTACTTTCCTTGTGCCTTTTGCTACATTTCAGGTGGGATTTGGGAAGTTGCTGCAGGTTCGGCAGCTTTCGACTTCGTGTTTTCACTTTTTAAAGTCTCCTGCGGTGGCTGAGATCTGTCTGCCCCTCTCACACTACCTTTGCCTGGAAATACCCACTGGTACACGGAAAATAAATTAAAAAAATAATCTCCAAAGCAGCCTCTGGTTTCTCTGATGGTCTCACCAGAGTCCCTGGGGACCGGTGGGGACCAGAGGCCCACGTGTGGGTGGGAGGCAGCTCTCCCCCTGCCTCTGAGGCTGCTGGGGATGTGGGCAGCCTCTCCAGAGGTGGTGGGAGCTCCAGGTGTGGACCTGGAGTGGCCACCTGGCCTTGCTGATCATGGAATCTTGGAATGGTTTGGGTTGGAAGGGACCTCAAAGCTCATCTCCTTCCAACCCCTGCCACGGGCAGGGACACCTTGCCCTAGGCCAGGTGGCTCCAAGCCTTGTCCAACCTGGCTTTAAACACTTCCAGGGATCCAATCCTGGATGTTAATCCCTCATCACCCAACCTCTGTGGGGACATGGAGCCACCCAGGACTTCAGCCTCAGTCAGGGGATGTGTGTTGGATCCCAGCACCACCTTCACCATCATCGACACAGGGGATGCCCGTGAGCTCCTGGGTGGAGTCTCCAGCCCAAGCCTGGTCGCACAGAGATGTCCCTTCCAAGCCCCACCACCTCAGCTGGCCATTTCCACCTGGACATCACTCCAGGTCATGGCACGGAGCATCCAAGCCTGCCCTGATCCCACCCCACACACCGGAGCCGGACTTCGGTCCACGCCGCGCCGGCTGCCCTTCCCCTCTCCCTCTCCTGCACCCTTCCCACCCGGGGCTTGTCTTCAAAGCACAAGGCTCAGGATTTATAAATAAAAGAAATAAATAAGGTCTTTTTATGTTCAAATTTAGCCCCGGGCAGACAATGTGTCCGCGCAGCGAAAGACTCGGTTTCCTGTCTGTTTGTCGGGGCTCCTTAAGAAGCTTCCTCTGCATAACAAACCCGGCCGGAGGGCGGAAAGGGTAAGGACCGAGCTGAAACGTGAACAGCGGGATTGCACAACATCCCTGGCCCCCGGCAGCCTCCAGGCTCTGCGATCCGCCGGGATCCGGAGGCTGGGGGGATGCAGGGTCCCCTCTCGCACCCACCCGCCCCGGGGTGGCCGAAGGTCCCCGGGCAGCATCAGCAGGGGGAACGCGCCGGGGGAGGCGCACGCCCCGTCCCAAAATAGTTCTTGGGATCCACAAAATGAGTCATTTGATTTCTCGACCGAAAATATCTCCCTCCTCAGCACATGGGGCTGAGAGGAAAAGCCGGATGCCGTCTGCGCCGGGCGCTGCTGCTCGGCGATGCCGCACGCGGTGCCAGCGGATCCTCAGCCTGGAGGGTGTTTGGGAGGCTGATCCCTGCCGGGAGTGTGGGAAGAGCAGAGCCAGAGCTGAGAATGATGATGCAGCGTTGTTCTTGTGGTATTTCTGGCCCAGCCAGAAGTGGGAAGTGTCAGAAATCTCATGAGGCGCGACTCGGCCTTGTGAGATTTCCAGCTCTTTTGCAAACCCCCCTGAGGCCTGGATTCATCTCTGACCCGGTTTTCTCTCTCTTTTTATTGTTTATTCCTATAAAACACCCTTTTGCCCTAAAGGGATGCTCAGTTCTGTCTCCCATCTCGGTGTAGACACAAGGACTTGGAAGGAGCACAAGGATTAATGTCCCATCCCATCCTGCGACCTTCTGCACCAAAAATGGTGGGGAAAAAAGGGACAAGGAATCCATCAATAACAGCAGGAAAAAGGAAATACATCTCCCTGCTTCAATATGGCACAACAAACCCTCCTCCCCAGCCCTGCAGCTTGTCTGACACAGCATTTATCGGATAAGGAAAGTGTGGGATGCCACAAAAGCTCCTTCATTAAGGGCTGACTTTGTTAAACGTGTCCCTTTCCACATGGGCGTCCCCAAGCTCAGCTCCTGCACCCATGCCCAGCAAGCTGGGGCTTCAGGGACATGGGATCCTGCAGCATTCCAGGATCAGACCAAGGGAATCCATCTCCCAGCGTGGCTGGAACACCAGCTCCCCTCCACAAAGCACTTCTATTTCCTTCAGGTCCAAAGATGAACACTTGGACAAAATACCTTGGGAAATTTTCCTTGAGGAATTTTGTTTGCTCCAAGGCCCATCCAACACTTCCAGAAGTGGGGTAAACCTCCTGGGAGGAGCAAATATGGCAATAAAACCATTTAGATCAGGAAAGACCTCTTAAGATCATCAAGTCCAGACATTAAACCAGCCAAGGCCATCATGAATAGAGGTGACAAAGGAGAGGCTCAACTCCATTACAAGACACCAGCGAATCCACCCACAAGGAAAAGAGGTTTGGCAGCTCTCAGGGCTTTTCCCCCTTCACGAGTTTGCTCCAGCCCTGACAGAGACTAAACCAAAGAGGGGTTTTAGGGCCAAGCCTGGCGCTGACAGGAAAGCGGCTCACGCCCGACTTCTCACCCGCCGAGATGTAAATGAGCCCCGAGGCCACTCCTGCACCCACCCCGGCACTCATCACTTTTCCTGTCAGAATTTCTGCGAGGAAATTCTGATTTTTAAAGCAGGGGCACCCCCGGGCTCAGCGTCCCACAGTGGGAAACCCAAGAGCTGAGATCTCGCTAAGAGCAGCACGCTGCAGATTAATTAATTCTCGGCAGAGGCCGGAGTTCAAACTCAAAGCTAGTTTTGTCAGAGCAAATTGATCTCATCCTGGCTCATCCCAGCAGGAAAAGTCCTCCTTGACTATTTAGGAAGCTTCAGTCGAGTAAAATAAATATTTATTTAGTGAATTTTGGTTTTCTCTGCACACGGGTTTTGTGCACTGCAGCTCATTGGTTTAATTTTTTTTTTTTCAATTTGCTTTCGAGAATTTGGTCTGAAGCCAGAATTCCTCTCAAATTCCAGATTCAGGAGGAGGATGTGACACAAGCACACAATAAAAAGCTGCAAAAGGAGAGGGGTTACAGGACGGGGAGGACTTTTTTCAGCTCGTTTCAGTGAAACTCCAGGTCCTGCCTTTACGAAACTGAGAGCAGCTCTTGGTGTTGGGGGAAAGGAGTTGGGGGATTTTTTTTGCAGCTCTGTGAATTTTCAGAGCTTAAGGACTTGCCTTTTGTAGGCAGTGGGGCTACCTCAGAGCCAGATGAGATGGTCACACATGCAGACTCAGAAGCTGAAGCATGTGATGGAAAGATGCTGGTTTTGGGGAGAATTATGTCTGTCCCTAATCCAGCCTAAGAAAAGCTGATTGAATGTACAGGACAGCAGCTCTGACTCTGCCATCCTCCACTTGTGGCCAGAAAAACCCTAATAAAACAGCTAAAACAGCAGAAAAGTAAGGAACAGGAGACACATGATCAACTCACCACTTATTCCTTATCTCAAGAAGAAGTGGAGGTGTGCTAAAGTCAGCTCAGATTGGGGTCACAGGTCCACGGGCCACCCCAGGCACGATTCCCGGAAAGCCGGGGTTACCTCATCGCACCCAACCGACGGCTCGGGCTGGAGGTGAACCTTTACGCCAATAAAAGGCAAAAAAAGACGTTACCATTTATTCCCATCCTCCTATTTTAAGGTCTGGCCCTGCCCTGAAATCAGATCCCCTCTCTGGCAGCACCTCAGCATCCGTCGGTGACGGCCGCACAAATCAAGAGTGAATTATTAAATTCACCGGGCTCGTTTCCAGCCTCACCTCTCCCGATAGCCCTGCGGGGACGATAAGGAGCAGGATGTCCCAAGGACTGGGTTGTGATGAATCAGCTCCTCCTGAATGACTCCCTGGTTGTTTGGAGGTGAATGAATTCACCGTGGGGCAAGGTGAGAACCGGCCCTGGGGGATTCAGCCTTTGGAAGATAAACCTTCGTGGGCAGGCAAAGGTTTTCCTGCACCTGGGGTTGCTGCTCCTGTGCAAAAATGCTCCAGAGGCTCCAGGCGTCTTTTATTGCCTTCCTATCATTTCTCACTTTAGGAAGAGGCTGCTACAAACTCCATGAGTTTCATAAAAATCAGGGTGAAATCCCCAGTTTTCCACTGTTGTGCTGAAGTGTTGAAACTCTTCAAGATGTGGCTGCCCCTGGGTCCCNATGGTGAGAAGAATCTTCACCCCAAAAATCTGATGGGGGGAAATTAACAAGCTGTGCTTTTTCTAAACACCCCAAACCATTGCCCTCCTTGAAAACCAATTTCCTCTGAGCCATCACTGCTCTGTATTTCACCAGAGGGCACAGCCCTCAGCCTGAGAAGATGGGAAAGGACATTCCAAGGGCTCACAATCCTGAGGGCTCGCACCGATCCTGCCCTGCTCCAGCTGGGACTCGAGGTTTCTCCTGGGAGAGTTGCACCCCATGACTGAGTCCCCAGCACGGCAAAGCTGTAAAACCCCTCGGTTTCTCACAACCCATGGCAAGGTTAAAATTACCCCAGAATTTCCAGGCTCTTGTAAAAACCGAGAGTTTCCCACATCCACCCCGAGGGCAGAGCCGCACGGGGTGGGCACAGGGGGGTTGTTTTCCTCACCACTCAGCCTGGTGTTGGTCTCCTGCCTCGTCTCAGCCCCGCAAAAGGAGACCCAGCACCGTCACTGGCTGTGGGCAGGAAAGAGGAACCGAGCAGACACCGTGCACCAGAGATGCTCCTCAGGAGGAACCCAGGAGCCTCCCCCTCTTCCAGGAGAGACCAGTGCTGTATCCTGACCAATGGGGTAGAACCCCTCTCTCCTCTCCCATCCCATCCCCACATAACCCAGCTTTTAGCTGTCACTCCACAGGGGTTGGTCCCCACAGCCATTAGTGGGTTAATTAAGGTCATTAAAGACATCCATGGAGAAGGGCTGTGATGGGGGCTGTGACTCCCCACGTTGTAGCCAAAATCTGCAGTCCAGGCTTCCCTCAGCCACTGGTTTTGGGGTTCAGCTCAGCCACGCTTGCTCCGTCCCCTCTCAGGGATCTGTTGGATGATGCTGTGTAGGACCAGGGCTGGACATTTGGCAGGGCAGAGGTTCATCCTTCTCCGTTGACTTCCTGAGGTGCATCAGCAATGAACCTCCCTCCAACCATCACCATCTCTCACTTTCCCCCACCTTTTCCATCTCCTGCTCGGTGGTGAACACCACAGACCACCTTCCCCACCTCCCCCACCACGAGCCTCCTTCCTCCAGGCTCTCCTTGCCCTTGCTGCTGATTCACCACAAGCAAACATTTCCCACTGATTTTTCCTTCCTTGCCTTAAATGCACCCAAGTGGTCCCTTCCCTTCTCCACCTGAAGACAGAGCTGAGAGGCTCTTCCCATCTCTCCATGGATCAGGTCTCCTCCATCTGCCCAAGGAAGGACAGGAGGTCGCAGTGGTTGTGAGCACTTAGGACTCAAGGGGAAAAATCTGGGTTGAAGCAGCAAAGCAAATCAGCAAATTTGAAATATTTGGGTTTTTTACAAAAGAATTGTCCAGACCCTCCTCCAAAACAAAACCAGACTGCTTTTCTGGGGCAGAGGTGTGAAAACATTCCCCAAAATGATCCCTCTTGCTGTTTGCTAGCCGTGATCCCTGGGAAGACCAACCTGCCTTTTGCACCCTGCAGACCTGTCCATGAGCCAGATTTATCTCAGGGAGAAGTGGTTACTTCTCAAATACAGAACAGAAAGACACAGGCAGGGAATCACTTGTTTCAAACCACTGTTGCTTCCACATCCCTCAGTCCTCCCTCTGAAGCCCAACAGAAGAAGAAGCAGGAACCATGGGATGCTGGAAATTGATATTATTGAAATTAATTTGCTCCAAAGACTCAAAATCTTGTTATTCTTTTGGGGTTTTGAGCAGCCCGGACTAGTGGAAGGTATTCCAACCTCTCTAGGGAGAGGTTGGAATGAGATGAGTTTAAGGTCCCTTCCAACCCAAGCTCCTCCATGTTTCTGTGATTTGCATCTCTCTGTAAAACACCCAGCACAAAGCAAGGAGGTTTTACATAACCCATGTGAATTATTCTCTCAGCAAGAGCTGAAGCAACTCTTCTGAACCCCCAGCTACCCTCACACATCATGGGGAAAAAGAGGGAAAAGGAATATTTCTCCAGCTTGGAGTACTTTTTTAACCATCACATTGCAAAGACCTCCTCGTGCCATGGCCTGAAATGCCCTTTTGCTGCTTCCCATTTCCATTTTAGGGCTGATTCCAAGCTCTTCTAAGGAAGAGCAGCAGAGGCCCAGGTTACCTGGTGGCTCTGGGTCACAAAGACCCACAGGAGAAGCTCCCACTGATTTTTATGGCTCCTCGGTGCATCCGGGTGTTTCGTTACTGCAAACAAATCACCTGCAATAAAAACACGCCAGAGCAGGACACAGCCCCTAAGCACATGCAAACTGAGGGGGAAGGGAGGGGATTTCAGCCTGGACTTGGTTTCAGACTTGGCCTCATAACAAACCCAAAGTTCTGAACGAGTGTCATTGTGTTTCTCCTCGTCCTCGTGTTGGTTTTGCCGCTGTGGCTTGGGTGGAGCCTGTTCTCATGACCTCATTCCTGGTGTTATGGCAAAGACCTGCAGAGGGAGAGGTCATCTGGCAAAAGCTGGGTCTAAAAATTAGGTGGCTGTCGCGTTTTCTGGGGTTTGGGATCTCCTTTGCTCTGCACGAGACTTTCCTGCAGCCAAGTCCAGCTTGAGGAAATCCTGCAGCTTCAGCCTCATCGCCCTCAGCTCTTCCCATTGCCTCCTCTTCCTTCTTTCGATGGAGCTGGGATGCCTGGAGCTGAGGAGCTGCCTTTGGCCCATCCCTGTGTTCCCTCCACAGGTCTGACCCCATGGTTTGGCCCTCGAGACAAGTCCCACCATCCACCCAAACCAAGAAACAACTGAAAAGCGCCACATAACACCACGTCAAAAAACCAGTCTCAAAATGGCACGAGCCCCTTGAGATCCACCAAAGTCAGCTCTGGGTTGGCTTTCCTGCCAGGTTTCCATCACAGGGCATCGTCCTTGGCCACAAAACCACTGAAAGGGCTACAAATCCCTTTGGAGAAGGAAGTAGGAGCCTCCACGCAGCTTTCCTGCCTTCCCAAGGAGACACCCTGCCGCCAGGGCCCGTGTGGAGGGGACTGCTCCCGCATTACAACACGCGGGCAGGAAGAGCCCGGAGAACGCTCGCCGTGGACGGGCTGCTGTGCTGAAATGGGGGCATTGAGCAATCCAACCAGTTGGAAAGGCTGGTGGCTAGAAATAAAAAGTGACTGTTTGTTTTCTAACGCCTCGAGAGGCGCCTGGGGGGGGGCCGGTGCCAAGCGGGGGCAGGTTGGAGGAAGCAGCTGGAGCTGGTGGGTCTCGGATTCCCGAGCAGTTCAACCGTGAGCCGGGACCTGCCGCTGACTTGTGGTCGCAGAGCACTGGCTGGAGATGCCTGCAGAGCTTTTCCTCTTTCTCTGGGCTGAGTCGAGCTAAATCTCAGGATTTAGCTGGAACAAACCTCGCCTTCCTGCTCCCCAGCCCATCAAACCTCTTCTCCACACAGATTTGAAAACTTCTCACACTGAGTTTCCAGCATGTGGGAGGGTTGAGTTGTCCTCCTGGACACTGAGTTCTTCTCCTGAAGCCACCCACAGTGATGCTTTTGGCATTTGGCGAGGGGCATGTCCTGGGAAACTCCAGGAACACGTAATGAACGAGGTTCATATAACCCAGGACATAACCCAGCTCATTTTCTCCCAAGGAAAATGCTTCCCAGAGGCCCAACTGCCTTCCAGCCACAAATCTCAGGAGAAAGGTTGGCTCTGAACCCAAATAACATCCCTGAGCCAGTGAACAAAACATCGAGGGGCTGAAGTGTTGATCAAATCCTTCACAGCACCCAGAAATCAAAGTGTTTCCATGTCCACCGTGGAGTAGATGTCTTTATGTTGGAAAATCTTAGAAAATTCCCCCAAATTGCCTGCCCTGGTCCACCCTTCTCTGCCAGGTGGTAGGAGGATTTGGTAAGCACATGGCTCCTTCCCAAATATTCTTGAGGGAGCCCTGTATCTGCTGCAAGTGAAGGTTTCCTTCAAGGACACCGAGCTCCGCTCTCCTTCCCATGTGGAATTTTCAGCTCCTGAAGGCAGGAGTTCAGCCTGGGCATCTCCCAGAAAGTCCCTTCCCGTTCCCACAGGACTGCAGCCCTCCCCAGAGGAGCAGCAGGACCCAGTGCCTGGTTTGGCCTTCCTGGGAAGCAAGGAAATATCTCGACATCAAGGAGGAGTTTGATGGTGTCGCTGCTCTGACTCAAAGTGTGGGAAACCACCAAAAAAAGCAGCAAGAATTTTAGGGAGAGCAGTGGGAACTTCTCATTTGTGCTCCACGATCCTGCTACACCATGAGGATCATTCAGGGGCGGCAATGCAGGGGATAAATCACCCCCAGGGTTTGGGGACAGGGTCCTCAGCCAAAAACTTGGGCCACTTTTGGGACTTGGCAGCGGACGGGGCGCTGACGGAGAGGAGCCGAGGCCGGCACTGAGGTTTCACTTCAGGGAGGTGGCAGAGAGGAACCCAAATGAACAGAAACCAACGAAAGTATTTGAGTCACCAGTCGCCCAAAACCACCGAGACGGGGCACAGCTGCACCAGCAGCTCCCTGGAGCTGCCCAGGGCCAGGCAAGGTGCAGGGATGGGTGCCCAGGATGCCTCTGGATTGGGGCACTTCCACACCCCAGCAGCTTCCCAGATGAGGGGGATGGCAGTGCCCTTCCTGCCTGGCTTGCAGGAGAAGTGAAACGGGCAGGAATTCCTTCTGGGATTTCACAAAGGCCACGGTGACTCTGGGCCAGAGCTCCCCTGAGTGAAATCAATGCACTTAGCCTTGAAATCTGCTCTGGAACATCAGCCTCGGAGGTTGCCTCACGATGGATTTCAGGATGGGGAAATCCAGCTTAGGCCAGGCATTAAACCTAAGCCCAACACTTCTGTAAGCCCAACACTTCTTCAAGCCCTACCTGAGCAAAAAGGGGACCCCTGCCCATAATTCTGTGCCCACCCCGTTATCCTTCCTGCATCCCACCGTTTCCTCCCCAGTCCCTCCTCACCCACCAGGCATTTCCTCTTGGAATCTGTCTGGGATGGAAGCCCTGCTGCTGGTTAAGGTCCCAAACCGGGCTCTGAGACACAACGGCAACACTAAAAATAACCAGCGCAATAAAAGGTACCTCAGCTCCCCGCGGCGCTTCCGCGGTCTGGGGTGGAAATCGAAAGAGCCCTGGGTAGGAGCAGGTGGCTCCAGGCGAGCACAAGGTGGTGCTTTCTGAGGAAGGACTCGGCCCTGCACATCTGGGGAAACCACGAGTGGGGTTTCTGGTGTCCCACGCCCCAGCCCGTCGTGTGTTTCACGTGTTGTTCCGGCACAGCCCACAGCAGGGGACTCGCTCCCACCTCCACCCTGCCAGGCTCCACGGGAGCTGAGGCTTCCTCGCCCTCTGAGGGAGCAGCGAGGGCTGGAGCAGGATTAAAGCCCGTGGGATCCTCAGGAAGAGCAAAGGAAGGCTGGGATCAGCGCTCACGGCTGTCACGATCCGCTAGTACTAGCGGGGGTCGTGATGGTTCGTTTATTGAATCTCAGGGCGCAAAAGAAACAGGGGCAAGTATTTTTGAGTTTAAATCAAAATCAAAGCANGGGGGAAACGAGGCCCATTGTTTTGGGCTACAGAGCAGGTGTACAGGACAGGCCATTCCTTCTCGCTTCGGTGCAGTCCTTCCCGCCTGGGCAGCAAGAACGGCGCCAGTGCGACCTGTTCCTCAGGAACACGTATCAGTCCTCAGAGTACCTACAGGCAACACTTGGCAAACATCCCACCTCAGCCAGGCCAGGACTCCTATGCAAAAGTCCTCTTTTCTTCTTGGGGTTTTAGGGTTCTCAGTCTCTGTCCTAGTTGATGATCGTGAGGCAGATGAGGGATTTTCGGACCGTCTCTTACAACGGCGCACACCCGCAGGTGCCAGCCCCACCTCAGTGACATCCCGTAGGAGGTGCAGGAGTTGGGGTCTCCTTTGCCTTTAGGATCCTGGTGCATCCTAAAAGAGCTTGGTCTGCAGGCAGCTCCTCTCACAGCACCAAACCCAGGTGCTGTAATGCCTGCAGAGGATGTGCACGAGGGCAGGACCACGAGCATCCCACCAACAGGGCTGGGGCAAGGATGGAGGAATTCCCTTGATCTTCATGTTTGATCACAAAGTTCAAGCTGGTTCTCCCATCTCCCCCATAGACCAGCCCCCCTGAGAAATCTGGATGGAGAAATGTCCTGGTTTCTGCTGGGATAGAGTTCATTTTCTTCTCAGTAGGGATGAGCAATGGCATCGTGCAGCTCTTGCTTCCCTTGGTGTTTATTCCTCTTCCCTTTTCATTGCAGTTATCTAATTATTATATTTTATATTTTCATAATTGGAATCCTGGAATGGTTTGGGTTGCAAGGGACCTTAAAATTCATCTCATGCTACCCCCTGCCATGGGCAGGGACACCTTCCACTATCTCCAAGCAGCACCAAACCTTGCCTTGAATACTTCCAGGGATGGGGCAGCCACAGCTGTGCCTGGGCTTCAGCACCCTCACAGGGAAGAATTTCTTCCCAAAGAATTTCTTCCAGCTATTATTAAACTGTTCTCAACCCACAAGGTTTACCTTTTCTTTCCAATTCTCCTCCCCCTGAAGGGGTAACAGGGAATGAGGGAGGCACCTGGCTGCCAGCTGGGATTGCACCACGAGAGGACAAAGGGGAAACGCTCCCATTCCCCATGGGAAAAGGAAAAGAGGAAGCTTTTGGGAACAACCATAAAAAACTGCCCCAATCCCATGACCTTGAAGCATCACACTCAGCTCGGTGCTGCAGCAGCAGAGCAGGGACACATCTTGCTCCTCCCTGGAATGAAGGATCTCCAAGTGATCCCATTTCCCTCCCTCCATTGCATTTTGACCCATTTCTTTCCTGCCTGGAGATGAATCCAGGAAGCTGGGGAAGAGGAAGGAGGTGACAGAGGCTTAGCACAGACCCCACCACAGGTAAAACCAAATTAGGGGAAGTCAGAGAGGTCCCAGACTCTCCCCACCAGCTTTGAGACCCCCCTCACTGCACCCAAAAAACCACATTGCAAGAGAAATACAAAATATAGCACTTTAATTGCAGGGAGATATAAAAATTTACCCAAAAAAAATTCATAAACCTCAGGCATACAATAAATAGGCAGCTTTGGTGGCACGCACACGTGTGCAGCCCTGCTTTGGGAGGCACCAGCAGCTGCCCAGAGCTGGGGGCACACACAGAGGCTGTGAAAACGAGGATTCACACATGGATGACGCTGCCTGGACACGCTTGGGAGAGCCCCACACGTGTGTTTGGGAGGGTGAAGCCAAGCTATTCACACTATGCTGCGATCTTGAAAAATTCAAATTCTCTATATTTATATAAACCCAGGCTCTGGTCAGGAAAAACGAAGATTCCTAAGCTCTCATAGTCAGTATTTACATACAGAATCTCTGCATCAGTTCCCAAATTTCAATCCACTTTGGCATGGAAGAGAAACACAGAAATCTCGCAGCAAAAATAAAGAGCAATCTCAGGAGCTCTCTTTGGGAGGCACACCCTGCCTCCCCCACCAGCAGGGCTCTTCGAAGGGGGAAAGCTGATTCCTGGATATCATTTCCTAAATTTGAGCATTCTAAGGCTTTTCCAAGAGTCACCTCCTATCAAAATGCTGCTCTCAGCAAGGTCTGAGCTGCAGATTGTTGGGGCAGGTGCTTAGAGCTGCTGATTTTCGGTTCTGCTTGACCAGCCATGAGAAAAGGCAACACAAAGCAAAGCCAGCCCTGACCTCCCCGCACAGCTTGGATGCTCCCTCATCCCCCAGCCACAAGCTACAGACAGTCCTGGGACTAGAAAAGCCATTTTTATCACAAATTGTTTGCAGGCATTGAACATCCAACCCATTTGCTCACGGCAACTTTCACCACTGGAGTTACACAGACTCTGCACTGGAAACAGCAAAGAACAAAACCCAACTTTCCAAAAAAAAAATAAACCAACAAAAAAAAAAAAGGGATTTTAGGCACTCATGGGACTTAATCTGGGTCTGGAAGAGCCCAGCCCAGCAGGCTGTGAGGGGAGCAGGGGGGCTCAGACTGCGATCTGCTGGTTCTCTCGGAAGAGCGGCCGCGTCGTGCAGATGTCCTGGAAGATCCGGTAGCCCTGCTCGTGCTGGGGCTCATCAGCCATGGGGAGCATGGGGCTGGAGCTGCAGGTCTTCCCAGCCTCATCCACCATCTGCCTGAGGTACAGCTGCTCCACCTGGGACAAAGGGAAAAAGGTCAGGAAGGTGCTGAATGAAGAGGGAGATCTTTGGGCATCTCCCATGTAGGAGTTGGGGTGGGGTGGGCAGAGCACAGGTCCTGCCAGGACAGCAGGTCTGACCCCATAGGCACCTCCAGGAATAAAGGAGCAGCCCCAGGAGCTCCTCCCAGCAGGGATACTGAGGTGCAAAGACAGGCTGAGGGATGTCCCAGCACATCCTCAGTGATGCTCTGAGAGGTGACCAGGTCAGAAGTTGTGCAGGAGGCACAGGACCAGTCTCTGACCTCGTAAAACCCCCCCAGGACCTCACAGCCCTGGTGGGTCTCTGCTTGCTCAAGAGTGGATGCCACACCCTCCCTGTGCCCTCCCTGTCCTGTCCCTGCTGCTGCAGCCTGGTTGGCCCAAGAGGCTCCAGGAGCTCCCTGCCCTGAGGCTTTTCAATCCCAAAACTGCTGCAGGGAGAAGTTTCTGACCAGAGCCATGAGCACTGACCCCATATCCCAATCTCCACCCTCCCAAGGTTTCCCAACCCCGCTGCTGCCACTCACAGCTGTTCACCACATCATTGACTAATCCTAAATCCACCAGCCCAGGGATTTACTTCCCTGTTCCCACAGGAAACCGCAGAAGTGCCAGTGCCTTCATCCCAGCAAACGCAGGATCAGGAGGAAAAGAACAGATTTCCCTGCAGTTCACAAATCTTGTGCCCTTAGGGAGCTTCCTTGGCAAACCCAGACCCAGGAATGTGACAAACAGCAGCCCAAGCACCGCTCAGGGAGGCTGTGGAAAAGCACCAGGCTTCCACCCCCAATCCAGGCACCCAAACGCCCTGCAGCTCCAGGGGGTGGAGCTCTGCTGGCAGAATTCCCACCTTGGCTGGATCCCTTTCTCTCCCAGCCCTGCATACCTGGACCAGGATGAGTTTGCACCTCAGCGGCACCGCATCCGGGAACTCCTCCCCGAAGCACAGCATGACCCTGCTGTCCGGGAAGCGGCCCTGGTTGTTGTAGTACTGCTGCAGCTCTGCAAGGACACAGGAAAACTTGGGATTTTTCACCCTCCAGAGGCTGCCAGCCTTTGCTGCACATCCCTGGGATCGAACACCCTGCAAGGAAGCTGTGGGATCACAACCTCCAACTTCGGAATTTGCCAAAACACCACGTTATTCCTCCCTAGGTCTGGGCGTGTCACCTGCTCATCCAGAGCACTTGGGGACCCCGCAGTGATGGCTTCAAAGTGGTCCAAGGAGAAAGGGCTCCACCTTTTCAACCCCACCACAGTGCCCATGGGGGTCCCACACTGGGTTGAAGCTCCAGAAACTCCTCGTGCGCTGTCCCAAGGCTTTGGGATCCCAGAACTGCCTCAGCTTTTCCACAGGAGTTTCTGGTCAGAGCCACAGGGACCATCCCTGTTATCCCATCCCCTCCTCCGCCCTCCTGAAGCTCTCCCAGCCCCAAACTGCTTCCAGCCAGGGTTGTCCACCACATCTGCTGGCTGATCACCTCAACTCAACCAACCCAGGGATTTATTTCCCACAGGACAGAGCACAACTCCTCGCACCAAAAAGCTCCTACAAACCTCGGAAGAACAAGTTGGTGTCAAAGATCTTCACCACCTCGTCCCGGTCCAGCTTGTTGGGCCTGTCCTTGTAGGCCATGGTGTTCCCGCTCCAGAAGACCCTGCCCTGGCACAGCCTCTTGATGAAGATGCCCTGCTTGTTGCTGTGCAGGAGGACACCCCTCTCCAGGTGCCCGAAGAGCTTCCTGGTGATCTGCTTCTGGCGGTCGTTCTGGATGGCGTCGGCCGAGGGGAACCGCACGTGCTCCAGGGCGTCCGGGGCGTAGAGCTTCTCCCCGTGGCCCGAGGGCTGGCCCAGGGAGATCCTGCAGCCCTCGGAGCACGAGGTGCTGACGTGGCCCACCAGCCTCCCGCTGTAGTAGAAGCTGATCACCATCTGGGAATACCCTGGGAGGAGATGGGCACGGGCATCTCGTCAGGAATGGACAAACCTGCTCCTCACTGCCGTGCCCAAATCCCAAATTCTCTGGGAGGGACTCTCTCTTGGTGGAGGGACATCTCCCTCAGGCTGGCATAGGGCTGACCAGCAAGTGAGAGCTCCCCAATATTACAGAACCATGGGATGGTTGGGGTTGGAAGGGACCTCTGGAGATGACCCAGTCCAACCCCTCTGCCCAGGCAGGGTCACCTGGAGCAGGGGACACAGGGACAAATCCAGGTGGGGGTGGGACTCTCCATGGAGAGGAAACTCCACGACTCCCTGTGCAGCTGTCCCAGTGCTCTGCCACTCTCCATGGAAAGTTCTTCCTCACGTTGAGGTGGAAGTTCTTGTGGCTTAGTTCATGGCCATGAGACACATTGAGCCCTTTCCTCCTGCCTTTGCTCCACACTCCCCCCTGCCATGGGCAGAGCCCCCCATTCCAAAGGCTGGCTGATCCCAGCATCCCAAGAAACTGCTCTCTGCCCCCATGACACCAGGGAGGATCCATCCCAGCATGGAAATGTGCACAATCAGGAGGGTGCAGCACCTCCTGAACCCAAAGCAAAGCCTCCCCTCAAGGCAGGGGACAGAGTCAGAGCCACCTCCTGCCACCACACACACACAGAGGGGCACCTGCTGGCCAGGTGAGGTGCCTTACCTGAGTGGTACTGCTCATAGCTGGAGTATCCATTCATCAGGGGCAACGCTGTGGGCACAGAAAGCCAAGCTGAGCCCCCATTCCCAGCTCCCAAATCCCAATCCCCCCACCAGCCCCCTCATTTCCTGTCCCAGACTTCCCAGCTCCCACACAGGAGATGCCAGCAAAAGCTCCCAGATGGATTTCTTAATGAGTTCTTTAAACATTCTTAATAAGGAAGATGAAATAAACTGCTCCCCATTCCACATCCCCACACAGGGAAGATTTTTCCCGCCCCAAAAATCTCCCAAATCCCACACAAGCTGTCGGCCACTTACCAGGGCTGGGCTGCTGCACCCACCAGTCAGGTATTGGGGGGTTCCTGCAGGTCTCCTGGGGGGGTGAGGGGCTCCTCTTGATGATCCCCAGGTATTCATCCACACAGGAGGGCTGTGGGATACCAGAAACCGGGATCAGAGCAGGCTGGATGCCTTGCAGCACTTGGAGAGGGTCCAAAAGGCAACACCAACCAATTTTTGGGGTTGGAAAGGTCAAGTTTGGCATTGCCCAGGTTGTACATTCGAATAAAACCCTCAAGAGCTACCGAGGGGAAGCAGCCAAGGGCAACAAGGCCAAGAAGGGGCACAGAGCTGGGACAGACTCCATCCCCCAGTGAATTCTCTCCCAGCTGGATGCACACGGAAAGCAGGAGCCAACATCAGAGCCGTGTCCCGGTGCTGGCTCCCAGGAACGAGCTGCAAACCCAGCCCTGCAGCTGGAATTTTTGGAAGGCAAGGCTTTACCAGGCAGCCTGAGCCACCACTCCTCCTGCAGCCTCACCTCTTTGATGAGGTCATCGATGGCAGAGGAGCTGCAGTCCATGTCCGTGACGTCGTTCAGGCCGCTCCCGTTGGCAATCCCGGCTTTGCCTGGAAGGAGAGGTGGGGATGCAGTCAGAACACCCACACACACTCCCCAAAGCTCATCTCAGAGGGTTTTAGAAACCTTTCAGCCAGTGGAAGTTATCAAACCCACAGCAGAGCCATGTAACAGCACCTTGGAGAGGCTCACAGCCCCCCCAGAGCTGCTTTTTGGGGCCAAAAAAAAATCACTTTACAACTCATTTCCCCCCTGCACGGCGACCAGCAGCAAGAAAAATCAGAAGTCTGGTTGGTAACACAGAGCTGGAGCAGAGGAGAGGGTTTGGGGTTTTTTTTGAGCACCCCAGAGACTGAGGCTGCTGCTTCTCCTTTTTCCACCAGCCACCCCAGTGCAGGGGTGCTGCTGGTGGGAACCTGCAGTGCCATTTGCATAGGGGCAGCACAGCCCCTGTGTGAACGGGCTGGAGGGGACAGAGATGCTAAAGGCAGATTTCCTGACTGCAAAATCATTCTTTTTTGGCAGGTTTTTAACTTTAGAAAAAAAAAAAAGGGACAAAGCACACACGCTCCCCTAACCACAAACAGGGTTATAGTTAGTGTGACCTGAGCCACACTGGACAGCAGAGCAGCTCTCTGCAAAATTATTGCTCCTCCAGCAGTGCTGGCAAGAAAAGGGATTTATTCCAGCTCCTCACCATCCTCACAGGGGTTGGGAGGACAAAGGATTTAGGCTCATGTCCCTCCCCCAAGCAAGGAAGGTGGGATTTGCCCCTACAACATCCTTAGGGGATGGGAGCTCCCACGAGGCTGCAGCTGTCCCTTATCTCCCAGGGGTTCAAGGGGTTAAAAAAAACCCCAAGCCTGGCCTTTCTCCTCCCCTCCCTGTCACCACACGGGGACATCTGCAAAGCAGGACAAGCAGAGAGCCAGAGCACAGAGCGGGCTCTGGCCAGGAAGCTCTGCTCAGGTGCAGGTCTGTGGTTACAGGACGGACCCACAGCAGGGGTCACTCCCTTCCTGGGGAACTCACACTTCTGCTCCTCCTCTGGCACGATCCTGTAGACCTTGTAGGGCTCAGAGATGTCCAGCTGGGACCTGTCTGTCACCTCCTCAAAGTCAGGGCTCTTGTTCAGAGCGCAGCGAAGCCGCGTCTTCCACGTGGCCGGCTCCGCTTTGTCGCCTTCCTTGAACTTGCCTTTGAAAACAGCCCAGGCCTAAAGCAAAGAATGAAAAAAAAAACCAAAACCCTAAGAAAATCCTCCCTGTGAGCTCTACAAAGCCTCTCAGGGAGGAAGGGCTGGGGTTGCACAGAGCATTTTGCATCTTGCACCCTTCTCAAGCATCCCCCGGGGATTCGCTGTTTCACTCCTAGACTGCACAGCCACCACACCTGGGGGGGTTTTGGGGTGCAGAGCAGCACCAGGAGCCTCAAAAATGAACAAAAGTCTTTTAAAACCCAGGTTTTCAAAAAGCAGAGGTCAAAATCATCACGTGTGGCTTCACCTCTGCACCTGCAGGTCAGGAGCTGCTGGGAACACGAGGAATCGCTGCTCAATTAAAAATCAAAATGAACCTCGTTTTCCAGCTCCTGAGTAATAAATGAATAAATAAATGAACTGGTTTCTCTAAGAGCAGAACATAATTTGTGCTTTTTTTAAGAGAATATATTTTACCACTGAAGGGAGAATGAAAAATACTATGTATTTTTAAAATACACGTATTTATTTCTTTTACAGCTATTTCTGTGTTTTCAGATGGCCGAGTTCAACGCCATCCTCGTAACTCAGTGCTCCCAACACAGCTGGCACTGAAAGTAAACTCCCTCAGCACTCCAGATACTTGGAAGTGGGGTCAGAGGGAAGGGAATTCCTGGGGATCTTTTTGGTTCAGGATGGAATTTCCCCATTTTTCCCCAAAACTCGAAATCCTGCAAAGTCTTTTTAGGGTTTTTTTTAATATAAACCCAGCATTTTATCAAGAGAAGCTGATGAGTCAAAAGCTCCTTCTCATGTCTGACCTGGACTCAAACCTGCTGAAAACAAACCTAAAACTGGTACTAACTGTTGATAAAAGGGACTAAATCATCCCCAAAAAAAAGCCTGGGAGACCAATTGCAGCATCTCCTGCAAGGGTTAAAGACGTAAAACCCAGAGACAGCGCGGCCATGTCCCACCAAGTGACAAAAGCAGCACCACAGAGCCCAGGAGGCACCAAGAAAAGGCATCAGGCACCCGTCCCTACCTTGAAAATGGAAGCATCCACCTCCTGGTTGTAGTCCTGCTTCCCGGCGTGCTTCCATGGGATGCGGAACATGGATTTCTCCTCGTTCTCCCAGATGAGGCCGGGGTAGAGCTCGCTGTCGATCTGCTCGATCAGCCACTGCCGCAGCCGCCTACCGCCGTTCCGGTCACACATCCTGCAGGGACACGGGGGGTCAAGCCCTGTCAGCATTCCCACTTCCATCCCAGCACGCCTGGGGAGCAGGGATTGGGCTGGTTTGCCCCGTGCTCGGATGGCAGCGGCACCACCTGCAGCTTTTGGAAGCCCCCCACGTGTGCCCGTGGGATGAGATGACCTTTAAGGTCCCTTCCAACTCAAACCCTGCTGGGATTTCACAATGCTATAATTCCAGGATTAAAATACCCCCCAGCCCACTCCCTGCTTCATTTAAAGTGAAAAAATAAAAAAAAAAAATCAAGGCAATTTCCTTCTGAGTTACTACAAATTCTTCCTCCAGCTCTACCAAAGTTCCGCTCCCAGAACCAGCTGACTCAGTGCTCTCTGCTCATTCCTATTTTGCTGTGGGATAAATCACAGGGGAAGCAGAGGGATGGGGATTAAAGCCCCCCAGCTGTGCTGTCACCTGAGCAAGTGACACCAGGCAGGCCACCCTACGGTGACAGAGCTGTCCCTGGCTGGTCTTGGCACAAGGATCTGTCCCAGAGGGAACAGCAGCTCCTCTCTCCAGGCACTATTTGGGGAGCAGGCACTGGCTCCAAAGTGCATCCCAAATCCTCACAGGGATAAGGAACACACAACCACTGGAAGCAAAGCTCCAGGCTCAACCCTCCCTGTCACGACAGCAGCTGGTGGCCTGGCAGAAGTGACCAGCAGCCCCTGAATCAACTTTCCAGGCATTTTGGGCTCCAAATTTTACTGAACTGCCTCTCCCTCATTCGTTTGTTATTTACTGCCCCGCTGGAAGATTTTTGGGGAGAAAACGAGGATGCTCCCGGCGCAGCCTGAGATCCAGTGGTCCCTGCTTTGCCAAAGGCTCCCATCAGCTCAGTGCCACCAAATTCCATCCCTTCTGCGCTGCCCAGCAGGACACAGAGATGGCCCTGGCTACTCCGAGCACAGCCCCTGTTCCCTAGGGATGGGGATCACCAACACCACCAGCCAGAACACCACGGAGGGCACAGCTCTGGATGCCAGCCGGATGCCCCAAAGGACACGCCGCAGCTCATCCCTGCAGGAATGGGGCACACGCAGCCTCTCCGGGGGCTCCTGCACCCAACCCGAGCCACGCCGAAGGGAAAAACCTCCCAAACCCTGCAGGAATCGGGCACTCCTAAAACATCCCGTTTTCTACAAAGCTTCTTCCCATCACTGCCAGAGGCCGGAGCTCCATCTCCCCTCCCCGAGAGGGAGTCACACGCTCGGGACAACGGCAAGGAGCCCTCCCTACCCAGCGGCAATCAGCAAACCGGGCTGGCAGCGGCAGCCCCGCACCGTCACCCCGCGGCTCCGACCCGCCCCGACCGGGCTCAGCGACCCGCACGGGGCTCGGTCCTTGCGCAGGGCACCACGAACACCGGGCTGGGGACATCCCGCATCGCTCCGGTCCCGCAAACTCCCTGTCCTTCCCTGCAGCCCGCAGGCGTGCGGGTAATCGGGGTAGGGGTCGGGACCTGCCCCTGCCCTCCCGCCGCTCGGTGCCGGTGCCTTCCCGGTGCCTTCCCACAGAGGATGCTGGTCCCTGCCTCTGCCACGGGGGATAGCGGTCTCTGTCCCCGGCAGGTCCCTGCCCTCCCAGGGGGGATAGCGGTCCCTGTCCCCCAGCCGGTCCCTGCCCTCCCATGGGGGATGCCGGTCCCTGTCCGCGGCAGGTCCCTGCCCTCTCACGGGGGATGCCGGTACCTGTCCCCCTGTCCCTGGCCGGTGCCGGTGCAGGTCTCGTTTCCGCGCTCCCGCTCCGGGTGCCGCGCCCGCGCTATTCGCCGCGCTCGCCTTATATAGGAGCGCTATCGTACGGCCACGCCCACTATCCCGCCCCCTAAGCTTTCCACCAATCACCGGCCTCTTCCTGCTCGCGCTCTGCCCAATGAGAACACACCGCCGTGTGGGGCCGGCCAATGAGGAGCGTCCCGGCGGGGCACGCGCTGCAGTTTCTCTTAAAGCGCGGCTTTCCCCGAAATCAGCTGACCGGGAGGGGCGGGGCCTGGACTGGAGGGGGCGGGGTCTGTGCGGGAGGGGGCGTGGTCTGTGCTTGAAGGGGCGTGGCTAACCTGCATCTGTCCGGGGTCTCTCCCGGGCCGGTTCGGCCTCGTTGTTCCCAGTCCCAAATTTATCCGTTCCCAGTTCCTACCCAGCCTCCCCAGTCCCAGTCCCAGACCCAGACTGGTCCATTACCAGTCCCAGATCAGTCCGTGCCCAGTCTCAGACCAACATCCCCAGTCCCAG
>VZTH01000860.1:0-35847 GCA_013397815.1 Aleadryas rufinucha
CATGGTCACCCCAAGACACAAATACAGTGGCTTCCACTTTTAACTTATTTTTAAATAAAAAATAAAATATATTATTATTATGAAATATAATAGTCACCTGTCAATTCTATTGTTTGGCTTAATTAAAGAAAAGGTTAAAAATTGTGCTTGAACAGTGAATCCACGGGAATATTCTAAGAACAAATGTAAAACTATTAACCATATTGAAAGCATAAGGATCAGAAAAGTTTTAGTATCAGTGACGTGTCCAACAGAATTTCTCTTTCAGTCCCTGCTACCTTCTGCCCTTCTGAGTGTCATGACCTAATTTTGTCATTGCATGTCTTGGTGTAAGACCTTGTTTCTTCTGTGCCAAGTGGGGTCTTGTTACATACCATACAACTTGGTTGTTAATTCATTACACATTAGCTGTTGCTTATAATTGCATGATCTGAAGTCTGTGGAAATACATGAATACATAAGTGACCTTTCACTCAGTTATCAAAGAATCACTGTCTCTCTAGTATTCTTCTCCACACCCTAAATCTATATTTGTTAGTTCCCTGAGCTTTATTCAATATATACAGGAGAGACGTTCATCCTAGCTGCACTTCTTCCATCTTTTATCCTGTGTTTTTGAGGGGCTGACTTCCAACAGCAATTTCCCATAACTACAGGAAGATTACAATCTGCCCTGACAGACTAGTTAGGTCACATTTGGGGGGCAAGTAGAAGTAAGAGAGATGGACACAGGATGAGACACACACACAAAAAACCGAAAACAAAACAAACTGTTCAAGACAATAAAGGTTTGGAAAACATATGCACGCTAACATGAGCTTAATTTTAGACAGGAAGAGGAGGAGAAACATTTAAAACCTTCTACCAGAAGTGAAAACAAAACAAGGCTTGCCTAGGGGAAACAGGAGAGAGAATACCACAAACAGATCAGGACACTGATGGCTGGACATTTTGATATGCATGCAGGCAAAACATTAAACCAGTCTTTAGTTCTGAGTATTTTATTATTTTTAAGGCAAGCTGTGAACATTCCAAGTATTAAGAGAAAATTATCAAGTAACCCTAAATGCAATTAAGCTTCTCAAAAAGAGCCTCAACGAGGCTAAAAGAAATTCTAAAGGGAACTACCGCAAAGTGAGGAAGGAACTGCAGGTGCACATAGCTGTGCAGGAACACAGGGTACTCTGCTAATAGCGCTACGCCCCACTGAAACAACTGAGTCAGCAGAATTTCTATTTATATGCTCTCTTCCTACAATAGTCACAGTCAAGGCAGAAAACTCAGCAGTCCTGCCTCAAGGGAGAAACTGGTGTGCCTGAGGAAGGGTCAGCAGTACGGCATAAGAAGTAATTCTATTTTTTAAGCTTACTGAGGAGTCAAAATTGATTGGCAGAAAAGAATAAATTCTTGATAAAAGTCATTAAGATGGAGCTTTTGTGCCTTCTCCACTTCTCTTTGTTTCCACAGTAAGACACAGGCCCATTTAGACATCTGTTTGCCACACAAGTAACCAAGCAATCCTTAGTAAGGCCATTTTGTCTTTCTTAGGTCTGCATGTGGAAATGGCTGAGATCCTGCACCAGTTTTCCTTTTGTGAGGCTGATTTTCATGATGCTATTTAAGAGATGTTTATTACTGGTATTTTATGTAAGGTATCTGATGAATGAATACTGTCTATGTGTTCATCAAACCAGGTCAATTCTTGGACCTGTCAGCTTCATGCTGTCTTCCAATATGAAGTTGTTCGCATGTAAAATGGCTACTTTTTGTCATAGCCATATTCCACAACTAAACAAATCATTACTGAGGAATTCCATTTGATTTCATGTCCTTAATAACATTCTCATTTCCAACACTCCTATTAAATGCACTATCACTGATATATAAACAAGATTTAACTCTAATCTTTCGTTCGAAGAAAAAAGCAAAATGTTTCCCAAAATGGATGGAAAATTTCTAAGAAAATCAATGTGCTTAATTCTAAAAAAGCAGGGTATTACATTTAAAAACATTTAAAACAAATAACTGGCTCTTTTGATACATAATCATTGATATAGAAAAGCTCAGCAACAGCATTAGACTGAGACTATAAATTTACTTTGAAGTCTACAAGCACTTATAAGCAAGCATCTACACTTATGTCCCATATAGTTTTAATATGATCATTAAATAGATGCAAATTGTTACCGTTTTATCCCTGAGTCGTTCTCCATGGATAAGAAAATCAGCACAGCTATTCTCTTCCTGGGGAATGACTTTGAAGACTGTGACACAGCTTAGTCCACCCCCTCCAAGTGGTAACCATCCACCACTTGAGTCATCCCGGGTCATCACCACAGCTCGCACTCGTGCATAACTATTACTGAAAGAGAAGCAAAAGAAGAAATTAGTTTTCCATAAACATAAAACAGCTGAGTCAAAACCAAAACAAAGCCAATAAAGCCACAACCAAGATCACAATAATTAATACTGTCTTTCCACAAACATCACCTAGAAGAAAACAATGTATGATCACCCTCTAAAAAGGTTCCTCTGTATTTTCATGTCTTCATTAGGATGTCTCAGAGCTTGTGATTTTTTGTAAAGAGACTCAACCAGAGAATATAGTTGCCGAGTCAAAACTCATATTGTTCTACAAACTTTACACTCAGTGATCTAGCTAGAGGGCCGGAAAGAGAATAAGAATCACCTCCTGATTTATTTTACACTAATCATGAAGCCAGTCAGCCACCATGAAATTGCACAGAAAAGAGAACAAGAAAACAGAAAGAGGTCAGGCCTTCTGTCACTGAAATCTAAACAGGAACAGGCTTCTAGCCAGAAACCCTGCTTCCCTTCATCCATCTCTCCTCCCCATGCATATAACCCGTCCTTTGCAAGGGTAGGTCAGGACACGCATTGTGGGGTCTGAAAACAGAACCAGTTACAACTACTTAAAATCCATATTTGCAGTGTCTACTTGCTGTTTCTCTCCTGTATTTGCATCATGTGTAAAATTACTTGCATTTTACAATCTAACACCTTTTCCCATAATTTAGTATTTTTATAAAACAAACAAATTATTATCATGTCATTACTTAAAATCCAAATTCCAGAGTATTGGAAAAAGAGGTTTTGGTCATTCTCTCTCTCTCTCCTCTTAGTTTTTTCTTTTAAATTAAATGTAAACTTTTAGTTTTGGTTATGAATTTGCCACTACATCACTTGGAAAACCCCATGGTTTGCCAAGGATGTTATAAGATGCTACATTTAAAGTACAGTTTACTGGATGAATGTAGCAGTTGATGATTGAACATTTCAACACCTTAAAATAAGGTGTTATCTTTTTGCAACATATTCCTGATTGAGGGTTTAAGTACTCGTGCCAGTTAGCGCTAGTGATGTCAAATTTAAGGGCTGAAGAGGAAATACCAGAAGAGGACAAAGTTGTTCCTTTGTATTTGAGATAAAACTATTCATCAAGATGTTGCACTTTTAAAAGATCACTGCTTTATTTCCAACACCCTCCCCTCCCCCCACAATATCCCAAAATAACAAAGGTAGGCTTTTCTGTGTAATTAATATATTACATTCTCACACACACATATGATTCACACATATGATTCACTTGTGTGTGTGTATATATATATGTATAAGAATTTTGCTGCAGGCATCTAAAGCTTAAATAGAAATTGGTTTGCAAAATGGGAAATTATACAAGACTATAAATTTTTGTCTTATAGGCAGCTAAATTTTGTTTGCTGCCTCTGAGCAAAGCCCCATCCTCTCTCTAAATCTCATAGTTAAAATGATAGTTCAGCCAATATTGCTCACTATTTCTTTACCAACATCTTTTAGTCAAGTACTCAAACACAGCAGACAAATATAATAAAGAAAAAGCCAATCCTTCATTGTACGCATCGATCACAATTCTAGTATCTGCAAATAAAAATGGCTACATCTCAATGCTTAATAATATTACTAAGAGTTGAATCATTCCTTCACTGGTCTGTCACTGTGTTTCACTCAGAGCTAAGGTCAGATTGTAGTCGTACACTTCATACACAGGTAGTCTTTCATCTCATTTCTCTCAGAAGAGCCTCTTCTGAGAGAAACTGAGGACACCAAGACTCTCCTTTAAACCAATAAGAAATAGGATGCAACAACTGGTTAAGCCTAAAAACTGTCTATGCTATTCTCCATTTAAGTGAACCACAAATTTAGCTTTTAAGTCATTCACTCTATAAATTTGGTTGTAAATCTGAATATTAGGGCTTTTTTTTTTTTGTATATCAACAGATTAGATTACAGCAAGAGTTCACTTAAGAGAACTTCCCTTAGGCTACATGAGAAAACCCAAACCACAACATTAATTTTTTCTTGAAATGAAAGCTCACGCTCCACATCCATTTTCTTTACAAGAACTGCTAAGGAGAAGCAAAGACGGAGGCTTAAGCTACTTCCATTCAATAGAATTTGCTGACAGTGTTGGGGTTTTCCCCCCTATCCTATACTGAGATGCCTAGTCTGGTCTAGTTAACAATCTTGCGTTTTGCTTTCCATATATTCCAAATGAATATTTTAAACATTTATCCTTTCAAATATTTTAGAAACTACTATCAAATCCACTGCATTAGTGCAAAATAAAATTCCCCAACAGGTAATATTTAACGAATAATCTCTTAAATTGAAACAAGCCAGTTTTCCCATATGATCACCCTGTAGATTAACTAGACAAATTCTGTACTTGTAACAATGCCAAAGTCTACAAAGAGATTTTTAGTTTTATGTTTCTGTTGGTGGCTGTTTTTAAATATTATTTTTTATATTTGAATGGGATTCATAATTGGTAACAATAGCTATTTTTAGTAACAACACAACCTGGTTTGCAATCAGTCAGAATGCAGTGGCGGGACCTATGAATGATTCCCATTTCCAAAATCCTCTGCAAACAAAACAGCATCTGCCTGTCACACTATTGGCGCTACGAAAGCACTCACAAGTCCTGTATCTCTAAGCATTACAGCCCCATCTACTCTTGGGAACTTTGGAACTAATTGTCAAACTGCTGGTGTACCTTAGCAGTGGGAAAAAGGGCAGACAAGGCTTCAGTGTTTTCCTAACACAGCCTAAGGTTTTTACCTACTCTTGCATGTTTAGCAGCTCTATCAGGAATACCTGAACAAAAGAAAAACCAAACAAACAGGGCGATCAGTTGAGCATTGCTCTTACAAAGCCTTTTACCAGAGCTATCAGAAGTGTGTGAAATGGAGCATGAAGAGCAGCGTTGCAACAGCAGGTCCAAAGCTACTGTACTGAAGCCAGCTTTTCTTGAGACTCCCTGATTTTAGTTGTGGCCACTGGAAATTCTTGAGGCAGTGCAAGGTTTAAAGGAAATGGTATTCTGGCCAAAGGACATGCTGCTTTCCGAAAGTCAGTACTGAGGATCAGTAAGACTGGGGATAACGACACTAGAATCCAAGATCAGTGCTTCACAACTAGGGAAACAGATCTCTCTAACATCTGAGTGCCTCAGGTAGGAGATAAGAGTATGGTATTCTTATGCGATTAAAGGGAATTATAAATTGGAATAAAGGAACAAGAGAAGAAAAAAGTTACCTACAGTGTTTTTTCCCCTCTAGCAGTGACGACTTAGTGAGGAGTACAGCATGTGTCTGAGTGCTATACCTAGTAAACCTGAAATGAAGCAATTTTAAGATAGCATAATAAATATGTTGCATGAAGTTTCATTCTAAAAACATAATCAAATGAAGATTATTCTTACACCAAAATCAAAATCTGAAGTGGGGTGAACTAAGCAGCCTGAGAAAGCATCAGGGGCAAAATCAAAGGGTTATGAAATATAAGTAGACAGGGAAGATATGACCTACAGTCCTTGCCTACCATCAGCAGGCATTTTAAGAGCATCAAGCATTAAAATCTGAAAAGAGGTTTTAAAGACTCTCTCCTCCGTCCAAAAGCTGTGTGTTTATATCACTGTAATGCTCTTGGGCCCAAACTGACTTATGAGCTGGATGACCAAACCGTTGTGCAAGCTCAGGAAGCACATCACTGGCCAAGACAGGCTGGGACCTTCAGCTCAACAACTAAGGAACAATCCTGCTTTTGGTGGCTGGGGAAGGAACACAATTGTAATTTCATCACTGTGATTATTCATTGTTTTTTTGTAAAAAATTAAACTATTTTGATAATTTGGGGTATTTCTTACATTTAATATCAAGACAATTAAAAATAACAAATGTTATTACATTTGTCCTTTATTCCATTAGCCAAGCAAAAGAGAATGAATATTAAGAATTTTCTGCCAAAATACTTTTCCCAGAGAAAAAGGGGAAGAGAAGTTGGCGGTAGTGGGGAAGCAGCCATCTTGTTGCTTTACATTTATTTTAACCTAGTTTCAACTGAATGCAAATCTTCCCTCTCCTAATTCATATTAAACATTGCCATTCTTTTACTTGTACTCCATTTTGCACATTTCTATTTTAAAATAGGACTGAAAACCAAAAGTGATTTCAGAAATGTTGCTAGAAACAATTGTACTGTAATTGCAAATTGTTTTTTTTAATACTGTACAGCTTACTACCATTACCATCAAAAAACCTGGATCTGCAAGTGGAATTATAAACTAAACCACAGGAGAAACAGACTCTTTCAGCTTTGGTAAAAATATTTAGAATTATAATTTCTTTCAAAGCTGAAAAGCAGATTTGAAGAAAAGGACCTCAAGTTTCATATGGACACCAAGCTGAACACAAGCCAGAATCACGCCCTTGGGACAAAGGAGGCCAACAATGTCCCAGCTGCAATTAGAAGTGTTGCCAGCAGGTCACAGAAGGTGATCCTCTGTCTCTACTCGCCACTACTGAGGCCACACCTGGAGAGCTTTGTCTAGTGTTGGGCTTTCCTGTACACAGACATGGAGCTCCTGGAGCAGGTCCAGCACAGTGCAACAAAAATGATTAAGAGACTGAAGCATCGATCGTATCAGGGAAGGCCAAGAGAGCTGGGACTGCTTAGCCTGAAGAAGGAAAGACTCATGGGTATCTCATTAGTGTATACAAATAGCTGAAGGGAGGGTGCAAAGAGGATAGACAGAGGCTCTTTTCAGTGGTGCCCAGTGAGAGCACCAGAGACAACGGACACAAACTGAAACACAAGAAGTTCCATTTGAACATCAGCAACCACTTTTTCTCTGCGAGGGCACCTGAGTACTGACACAGGTTATCCAGAGAAGTTGTGGAGTTTCCATCCCTGGAGAGTTTCAAAAACTATCTGGACATAGTCCTGGGTAACCTGCTTTAGGTGACCCTTCCTTGAGCAGCAGGGAAGACAACCTCCAGAGATGCCTTTCAATCTCAATTATTCTTTCTTTTATTTAATATCATATTTCAAAGCACAGCAATTTCAAAAAAATACAACTTCATAACTATAACCAATATGGGTTAATTTATAAGAATTCATGATACTTTGAAGCAAGAGTTGTCACTGTGCAAACTGCTACTTAAACACTTCTGACAAGGCTAAGGGGAAAAAAAAAAGGCATTCTGAAAAATCGTGACACACTCTGCTATGAAATTACACTATCTTTGCTGGCACACAAGTAACAGCTCCAGGCTGATCTCCAAATGTGAAATGGTCATGGATCAAGGCTCTTTACCTTTGACTAGCACTTTACACACGTACTTTAGCCCCTCCAGCTTTTGGTGCAATATACTTTTGTGTTTGTAGCCTTACCAAAGGAGCATACATGAACCACACTTGGCTTTTCATGGTTCTTATTATCCAAACAGCTTAGCAGAAGACTTTGATTCCCAGCTAGAGAAGTGCTCATGAGTATGTGCATGTCTGAGTACCAAAAGGTACTGCCAGACCATTGAGCTAAAGTCTGTTTTACTTGCAGATAGTATTTTTTGAGTATTGACTCAATATAGAAAGAAAAATAATTTCACCAATATCACATGACCTTATCAGTACAGCACTGATGTCATAAACCCTTTGTTACTAAAGGTTTAGAGAATGAGTGCCACTGGCACAAAATATTAATGACTTACCTAAAACAGAAGGAGATGCGAATGTAGCACAAGGGCTAAAGAAGACAATTTACATCACAAAAACGTTTGACAGCATATCTTATTATTTTTTAATGAAGAGGATATTGCCATAATAACAGCTACTAAACAGCTCTGCTTAACATGACTGTTACCTGTCTCCTCTCAAAATTATATCAACAAATCAGGAATATACACAAAACTCTTAAGCTGGTAGAATGCAAGACTTGGCAGATTTTCTCCTTTAAAAAGAGGCAAGAGGTATTCCTCACAATAAACAGCAAATGCGCATGGTTACTTTGCCTAGGAAGTTTATTTCTGTGAGGAGTTTAGCAAGGAAAGACATGGATTTCCAGGAGGAACTACAGACAAATGCTGTTACATTTAGGATATTGGTAACCACACTGATTTTGTCAAAAAAACTGAATGGAACATTTCTGCTCAAACAACAATGCCCAAAAAACCAACAACAAAAAAAAACAAGAAGAAGAAAATCTACTAACAGAAACCTGAACTACCAAGCAAAATGGCTTGAACCCAAAATGGTAAAAGGAAAAAGCTACATGGGAAACTGTATTATCTAAAGAAGGGATAACTCATATCCTGAAAGAGCCAAAAATACATGATTACAATTATTATTTAGCAGAAGAGGCTCACAAAACAAGGTGTTTGACAGTGTACCTACAATTCAAAAGGGAAAATGAGACACAAATGAGCAAATGTCAAAATAGTGTATTGCCCTTGTGAAGTGTTCTCTTGGACACAAAATAAGAACAATAAAAAAATTAAACAATAGGAATGGGGTTCTAGTGCTCCTATTTGAATACAGACAATTTATGTCCATGCAAAGCACTCAATGCGGCAAGGAAAAATGGCTGCTGCCATAAGCTCTATTGCAAAGCACAAGAGCATATGAAGAATGGAGAAGCTGTTAAGATTTGAAACCCATCAAAATTACAAACAAAGTACATATTTGGCATTTGTATGAAAAACCTTTTAGCCCTGCTCCCCAGCATCTTCTCTTGCTATTAATTGTAGCTACTTTCTATTACTTCTGTATGTCATCCATGAGGGCTGGTTAAATGAAGTAATATTTTATCACACTAAAGATGACAACATATACTTGGATTCTACTCCTTTTAAAGAAGCTGCCTAAGTTTTCATAATAGAAAGACTTCTGTAACACCATCTGGTCCAGGCATGTTACTTAGAAAATGGCATCTAATATAAAATACACGATCAAATAAAAACCCCAAACAAACTTATTTTTCTTTCTACCCCACAAAAATGAAAAAGAATCAAAGGAACATTCAAAGATGGCTCTACAGGTTTTGGACACAGGTAGCAGAACTAAATAAATAGCATATAGTATGTAATTCCCCTTTGTAGTAGTTTAGGAGATAAGATGGACATTGAAGATGCTTTTTGACCGCTTCCACAGCTGCCTGTTCACAACAGAGGACTGCTGGTACCAAGGACTCCTGGCTTAAATTCCATCCAATTTTAGGCAAATGGGTAACATAATGTGAGTGGTCAGATTCTGGTACTCACGTACCCTCCAAGTTTAATGGGCTTCCTCCAGAAAACCCCAAATTTACCTCATTTTTAAAAGCTGACAGCCATAACTCCAGAAATATCCACTCTCCATCCTAGCCTGTCTTCCCTTCTCTGCATATATTCTCATAGTTTTTTGCTTCTTCCTTACCTCAGAATTTCTGAAGATCCACAGGAATCTCTTCATTCAATTTATAGCACAGAACTATCTGCACCCTCTTTTAATTCTGTGAAATCATTACTTGTTTCTTACCAAGCTACTGGGTACTGATGCCATGTATTAATTCTGATTTGCTTACCATGGAAATGTGTAGAGAAAGATGAAAGAGCCCACAAACAAAACAAGAGAAAGAGGTTTAGTTTGGGGTTTTTTTAATAAGACAAGTTACCATTTCTTTCCAACCTTGCAAAAACAAAGGAACATCTAAAGAAATGATGGAACACAAGCTTTTCATTTTCTCGAGCTCTTCAGCAAACTCAGGACAAGCACAAGTCTGCAGCCTAAGGCAGATTCCACTGAAATTAAGACAACTTGACACTTCCAGTAAATGTCATCAGACAACATCCATCCAGACCAGATTTTTTTTTTTTTTTAATGAAGCTTAAGAGTCAGTTGCGCTTTTTATTTTCCTGGGAAAAGCAGTGATTACTACAGTTTAGGACAACAATTTATGGAAAGATTTTAGGTAATAGTTGTATCTGAACAGGTCAGAATTCTCTCTTCTCTCAGAGCCATTTTCCCCTAGTCTTATATGCTCAAAAAGTCCAAGTATCAAGTAGGCAAGTGCAATTAGATCACTCTCATTGTCAGATCTGGTCATCTAGTTACTGAGGTTATGGATGGCAGGACTGGAAACCCTGTTAACAGATGTGAATACATTAATCAAAAAGCCATTTTGTAATAAAGTTCTTGACCACTAAAATAAGATGAAGGTAACTAACATGTTCCTTATGAACAATTTTAGCTACCCTAAGGTATAACAGGATGTACTAAATGTTATTTTCAAACAAGCACCTGTGTACTTTTTATTCCACTGCTTGTTGTATTTAGAAATAGTATCCCACAAATGTTCAGAATGCTATTATTTTCCTCCACCTAAGAATTTACATAGCAAAAATAAAGGACAAAGCTGTTATACTTTCTCAAACAGATCAAAAACATCATCACAGATTTTTTATATTTACTCTGTCTGAATTTCTGTCAGGTGGTCCTGGACTACAGACCCTTTGGGCCAGGGGCCATCCGTAATGAGCACAATTCAATGAAGTTTGGAGTTGCCTGTTGGTGTACAGAGCTTAAGGGATGAGCTGCTACGTACTCTTGAACTTTTGGCAACACATTATGGTAGAAAAAAGAATAAGATCCACTGAGCTTACTCACCTAAAATAACACTTAATATTAGGTAGGCAAGCACAAATTTAAATTTTATTCTTATCATATTAAAAGAAATTTTAAAAAGGTACGGGTCATTTCTGGCATGCATTTCCCACTCAGCCTGCACAGAAAAGGAACAGAACCTGGAACCAAATAAAGCATATCCACACTTTTAAAAATATTCTTCCTTCAACAGCCTTCTTGAGCTGTGAGATTGCTAATGAATGTCATATACAAACAACAATCACATGTTTAAACCCATGTGAATTTAAATTGTAGTATCATTCATTGATATTGTTAAATTTAAAGCTTGTCTCAACATTTACATTGATATGGTTTTTTAAGGACTTTAACCAGACAATATGAAAGACATCTTGCAAAGTAAATTATATTCTAAGAAAATTCCTAATGCTAAACTTCTCCTTTTAACATAATAAGAAAACAATAAACATCCAAAATGATGTTTTGAACACACACAAACAGACAAATCATAAATGTCTGCACTAACAAAACAGAAAGACTATAAACCAAACTGCAAAATGCTTAACAACACCAAAATCAGAGTAAAAAAGAAAGTCCAAATGAGCCTTAGGAAAGATAAGCTTGTGAACTTACAGAACTATTTTAAAGGCGTATGTTCATTGACCAAAAAAAGAAGCTACCACTCCCTTGCTACACAGCACCACGTTTTGTGGCTTGAACCAGTCTTTTCTGTAGTTTTAACAAACCATGAATATTTCAGAGAGAGGAAGTAAACTGAAATAAACAAAGAGAAATGCAAATATTTCTATTACAATAACCCATGAAACTAGAAAAAACAAAAGATTAATGAGATTATACAAAATGTTTCAACGGTATGCCCTTTATATTTGCCATACATCAGCATGAATAATGTAACTTACATAGCCATTATATAACTGTATGATTATGTTTGATAATCTCAGTAATAATTAGCAGCCTAACCAGCAGTCTAAGCATTGAAATTGGTGATTCATGAGCCCTAAGATCAAAATATAGGAATTTTAACAGTACATCCCAAAAAGTGTAACAAAGCCTTGGTTTACTACATTCCCCACTCCAACTACTGCTAAAGTAGTATTCTTCATAAGTTTCTACAAAAACCTGCATGTAATGAATACATGGGTCGTGTATGACATAACACAGAGCAAAGCAATAACAAGGCATCGAAAAGCCTCTGAGTTCAAAATGAAGATTATTTAAGTTCCATTATTTGCTGCTATTCCAGAAAAAGAGTTTAGAAACTTGTAAGGAACTGCACAAAAAAAGATTAAGGAGTACACATGCATTCCGCCTCCCCACCAAATATGTAATAAACCAAAATAAGAACAAATTATTTATAAGTGATAGTCATGAGAACTCCTACAGTAATCACTGAATCTCTGCCTATTCAGCAATTTAAAAGGGATCCGCCACATACATTTTCCTTATTCTGGCAACAACACAATCCCAAACAAAGGGTTACAACAGAGATGATGAGATAATGAGAATTTAGTGTTATAATCTCATCTCCTTTTTTCCTTTTTGGACTTTAAAAACCATTAATGCCATTAGAAGGGTAATGGTCTTAAACTGATGAAGGATAGGTTTAGATATTAGGGAGAAGTTCTTTACTGTGAGTGTGGTGAGGCACTGGAACAGGTTTCCCATAAAAGCAGTGAATGAATGCTCCACTTCTGGAAATTTTCAAGGGTGTCTTGGATAGGGCTTTGAGCAACCTGGTCTAGTGGAAGATGCCCCTGCCCATGGCAGGGGGGTGGAACTAGATGACCTCTGAGGTCCCTTCTAATGCAAATAATTCTATGACAAATTATGGTTTAGAGTGGAACTTCACCCTAATGAGGAAGTTCTGAAAAGGGTGATGGAGAGAGTTAAATCAAACAGCACAAAACATATGATTAGAATACCAAGAAAGCAAGTGCAACATGGTGCAACGAAAGCTGAAAACAGTTTTCAGACAGTAGAATCCAAGCCAAGAGTGAAACGGCCTTTTAGCTGCAGTCAATCTATGAGACAAAAATGTCACGTAGGAAAAACTAAGCAGATTCTTTTTTTGGTGCAGCTCTGACTTCTATGTTGCACAGCTTTACTAGAAAAAACTGATTGCTACCCACTGTAGAAATGTTTTAAGTGGCTATCTGCCCCTTCTATTATACAAAATAGAGTATAATAGCTTATAAAATATAGGCTAAAGTACAAAACTAAAAAATCTTACTAAATTAATTAGATACACATTAAGCCATTCCAAAAATATTTGTGTCCCTGTATTTAACAGTACTGGAAGTGAATCCTGACTGTACAATTGAAGAAATACAACCAGAACATTAAATATCTCCACTTAGAGAGACAGAAGACATTATATGTTCAATAAACATAAGGAGAAATTAAACTGGTAGAACATACAAATAGGCATAGATGGAGAAGATCAAACTCAAGGATTTTAATTTTGCTGTTTTGTTAGTACCCACGTGTTTTGTTGCAGACCTTTGCTCTTATTGCAGCAACAGAAGGACCTTCTATATTATATTCCAAGGACAGGGTCTGCTATCAAAACAGTGAGGATTACAAATAATTTTCCCTTATTATAAACAACAATGAATTTTGAGTACTTTTATCTGCAAGGATACTATCCAAGTAATCCAAATAAGCCAGGAGAAGTCATTAACTGTTTTATTAGCTGAAGAAAAGCCATCAGCATTTTATTATGCATACTGAAAAGCAAGGTCAAAAGACCAAAAACATATTACAAGTAAGTGCTTTAGTGGTGCTAACAAATAATCTCTAAATTTTGAGACAAAATTTTCACTATTTAGGAATTTAAGCCTCAAATATCGGCTGTATCATACAGGTACATTTCACTCAAACCCCAACACTGGGAATGCAGTTGTCACATATGAGCTTTACGTACAGGATGTAAAATAGTGGTTTTGAGGGTTCTGCTTCTTAAATTTGGTTGCTCAAATATCATGAATTTATATTGAGTTGGAAGAGAAGAAAGAATCTTCTCTAGTCATCCAGCAATTCCTAGATAGATTCATGTGCCTGTAAGTTCAATAATATTGGGAGGAATGGATAAAAGACTTTTTTAGTCAGTAAGTTCTTAAAAATAATAATACTAATAGAGAGAAGCGATTATTTGAGTAGAAGAATTCTAGAACTGTCACTGCAATTTTAGATACCATTAGGTAGCTAAATTCTTGTAGCTCACCCTTGTTTTCTGCACCCCTGCCTTGACTGGGAAGAGTTGTGTGGCCAATACTCAATACAATCACCTGTATGAGGCATTTTCATAAAAGATCGAGTAAAAAACCTGATATTGCCTATTCTACATAAGATGATTAAAAAAAAAAAACCAAACAAAAAACAGCTGACACAGTTGTTTCTTTAGGAAGCACCAAAAGAAGGGATTGCTTAAGAATTATTTAAGGGGAAGAAGAGGGAGCTAAAAATGCCAGAACTCAAGTAACCAAAGTGAAGTAATAGATGTTTCAAAAGTCAGTGACATGAAAAGATTGGGAGGGAAAATACAGCTTGTATAAATTGTCCCCTGCCAAGTAAATAACATTAGTGGAGAAAAAAAGAAAGAGAAAAAAAGAAGGAGAAAAGAAAATGAGAAAAAATAAAATAAGGGATGCAGAAGGAGTATGAAAGAGAAAGGAAACAGTATTTCCTTTTCCCAAACAAGAAACAGACACCTGAGAAAAACCTAGGTGCCCTTCATCAATGAGAAGCGTAATCACAATGCACATCACTGTTTAACATGCAATTCTTATGCTATGGCGTTCTATAATACACTTATTTTTTTCCTGGATTAAAAGAGCAGTATAAAATCTTGTAGCCAAATTTAAGTTAGAAAAAAAAATGGTTAGATTGGTTCCAAATAAAAAATCCAGAGTAATATAGAAATTTTTCATTTTTAACTATATATTGACTAAGTAATTTCCAGCAAATACAAGTTATTGTATCAAAATCTATATCATATTAACAGTTTTAACAGGTGGAAAACTGGTAAGACTCATGAAGGAGTGGAAAGAATGGTTTTAAGAAGCATTTCCAATGAGTAAGCAGAGACAGCTGAAAATGCACAGCAATCAGATTTCTTTTAATCTTTCCTGAAACTACTCTCTGCAGCATGATCTTAGGAGGTCCTTTAACAGAGACTTGTGAGAGAATACAAAACTACTGACAGTTTTACACTTTCTCCTACTAATGAACCCAAGGCAACTTGCATACCTTACACTATAATTTTTGTTATAAGCACTTTAAAGTAATATAATCGGGCACTGTTGCCAGAATCACTCTCCATCCTTCTCTTGCCCTGATCATTTATTTCCACCATGCACTTTCTCCAATGCTTCTGCAGCTTTGCAGTGATCAACACTGGGAAAGCTGATGTGAATCAAGAATAATCCAGAAGAAAGAGCAACTTCAATCCAGAACAACCTTAATCAGTAAATTACTGATTTTGCCACAGGGGTCTCCCATAACTACCCAAAGCAGTTTGGTAGATACGAGCTTACCACAAGTTCCTGAGCAGTGTCTGATCACGTGTATACATGTTTGAGTCACTGTCAGCAACTGCTGCCAAACTCTCATTCACTTAAGTTCAAATGGATCACAAAAAGGGGTCACTCATTTTACAGCCCAGTTGGAGCTTGCCTGCTTATCTATATTACATATGTATTTTGAGATTAAGACACAACTAACAGTATGAACACCCAGGATTTAAGTCACAAAGTTTGGCACATTCGTCCTTTTTCTGCAGTATAAACATAAAGAGAAAATTTAATACTCAAGCTTTTTAGCTTCATATGTGTGGAATTATGAGGAACAAACATGAAAAAAAGTAATAAAAAAAAATCTTCTTCCTCCCAAGAAACATATATTCTCTTTCTCTGAATTCATACTGGAAGAGGTTTTGGCCCTCCTGGTATTAGTAAAGCCCAGTTGACATGCTAACAAAACAATTTCCTTTATGTAATGACTGAATACACAAAAGGAAAGCACTCTTGATTCCAGAAGGTGCAAAGGGATTAACTCTGGTAGCACAGAAAATAAGTATTCTGAACACTAAAAAGTTCATCCCATAATGTAGTGAGAGAAACCACAATTTTCAAGAAATACAATTGAAAATATATCACAAGAAGAGAATCAATTACAAGCACATATGACCTGCACGTAGCTTTAAATCTGTGTATCATTAATCCATGCAAAACCTAATATTTTCAGTGCAGATATAAAAGAAATGAGTACTACCATCCTGCACATTAAAACATTGACACAGCATATATGGCCAAACTTTTATGCTCATGAAACACTAATTTTACAATAAAATAGCACTAAAGACCAAAGTCCTACTGTATGAATTTAGAAATCTCAACGCAAACTACCATAAGTCTCAGGAAGGGTTAAGAGTACTCAGTCTGGATCTTTTCACTGGAAAGGAATTATAGCAGCCTCTGTTTGGAAGAAGTTTAATATATACCAAAAAAATGTGATTTGCCTGAAGTGATTCATCATCTCATCTTCATTGATGCATAGTCACCAATACTCAAGAAAATATCACCCAAAAAAGGTTTTAAAATAGAAAAGTAGCCTTTCAAAACAACCTAGAAAAATTCACTTGGCAACAGAACCTTTTCTGCTACAAAACATTTATTTGTAATAAAAAAACCCCAAAAACTGAAGAAATGACCATACCATTAACTAACTACTTGTAAAGGAGATGCTTTAAATTGATATCAGTCAATTTATTGGTAAAACACATTTTCCAAACTACAGTACTACTGGCTCATGAACCATTGTTGCTTGTAACCACTTTTCTTCCCCCCCCGGTTTGTGCTCCTGCATTATTATGCCAAGCGCATAAGGGAGAGGAAATACAAATCTCCTCTCTACAAAATAGGAAGAAGGAGAAAAAAAGGCCCAAACATGAAAACCCTACAAGTTTTGCAGCTATTCATCCTTTAATAAGGATCATTATTTACAGAAAGTTATTCAGCATTTATTGAGAATGCAAGGAAATAAAAATCCATGGATTTCAAACTTTAAACACTGGGTTCCAGTAAACTGGCACTCAAAAGAAAAAAGATTGCACTCATGTAAGCATTTTGACACAGACAGATGATGCATCTCCAGGAGACAAATTAAAGGGTGATGCTCCATTGAACAGTTATGTGATAGGAGTACACTGTACTATGCATAGCACATAAATGCTACATAGATCTCTCATTTTTTGAATTCCTTATTAATTGCAAGATGTTATTCATAGGAGATGTCTAAGCAGCCCTAAATGTAGAGCTCTATCAGTGATTCAGCATCTGTAGGTCTGCAGCAAAAATTTTTTTCTTTTGTGGAATAATGGGAAAGCAGCTAAACCTACGCACCTAAATCCAGCCTGAATTCCTACCCCTTCTTCTCCAGTCTTGGGGTACAATTCTTCTACCTCCTTTGTGTTAACTTAAATCAATATACAACTGTAAAGAGAACTGGTTGTGTGACCAAAACAGAAAATCCATCCTCCCAAAAAGATTGTTCTGACAGATCAGTGCCCCCTTACATCTAGGGCCAAGGCTGTGTAGGTGAATGCAAACTATGCCTTTCATTGGCAGCCCAAAACTATATTTCATCATTAGAAATGCAGGTTTACATAGGTTTTTAAAGACTTATCTAAAATATTCATTTTGGGGGAGGCATGTAGGTACAAAATAATTTTTTTTTTATCCACAGGAAAGCCATAGAAGTTGCTCTATAGTCTACACAAAATTTTTAATTCTCATTAGACTGTTCTTTTACTTTACTTCTTTACTTTAACTCAGTAAAGCAGTAAAGATTTAAATCAGACTGAAACTGATGACCAATATCCTAGCCATTTGTCTAACATAAAAATCCATTTGTTCTTCCTGTACAGTCTGGGAACAAATAACATTTGTCCCTTTGCTTTAAGGGACCCAGAAACCAAGAAAAAATTTCTGTTGCATCTGGCGTATTTCAGTCACTGTAGATCTATTTATACATGTACTTCCACCACCAGGTGTGAACCCTAGGAAAGTCTCATTCAGTCAGGATATTGCTACAGCAGTGTTTTCCAGATAAAGCCAGTAGTGTATACATTCAGTTGAATGTAGAGTTTGAAAAAAATGGAAGTTAAAACCAAAAAATATCAAGCCATGATTAACTTCACACAGCTAGAGGCTGAGAGCACCACAGCCTTGTTTCAGATATGAAATAAACACTTTTATAATTTTAAATTGAAATTATCCCTTTAAGTCTATTTATGCATTTACTCTTCATACTCATATTCCAGCTTCCTCAGCAGCATACACACAGTTAAAACTCGATGCTTATTAGAATAGACTTCTGGTGGGAAGTGCTAAGAATTCACCCCACTGCCTACCAATCTATCCAGAAATCTGTTCTCACTCCTACTTCCTCCTGTCTGTTCCTTTCTGAAACAGCAGCATGGGGGTTGGGAGTTTGCCTTTCCTCTACTGGATCACAGTTGTGTACATGAACTATACCAGACCATATGGCAATCTCTCTCAATTCGTAAGAGGCAAAACAAGCTTCCTACCAAGCCAATCGCAACAGAAGCAGGTAAGACCGAGAGCCTACAGATACCAGTGTCCACATGTCACAGAGACCAGTGACATCTGGTCAATATATTGACGTCAATATATTGACATCTTGTCAATATATTAATGTAACAAGTAGGAAGTACAGAAAATGTTACTTCAAGGATAAGAGCAGCCCTGTCCATACTCGCAGAAGCATGCTCTGGCTTCTATCTAGCTGCCTACATGCAAATACAAGTGGTCCAGAGAAAAACAAAAGACTCGGATTTATTGTTTAGCATGCAGGAAAGCTTTGACATAAAGAAAATTACTGTATTGAAGAAAGAACAGTGGCTGTTTGATGAGCAATGCATGCAGAGGATAAGCCCACTGCAGGACAGTGAGACTGAAGAGAAAGGTTAGAATCTGAAAAGAAACCTCCATGGCTGCCTGGAAGCTGCCAGTCAAAACCAGGACAATCAGAAACATAGTGAAGATGGATTTTCCTTTCATGAAGTGAAAGCATTAAAGCTTTAGTGAACACCAAATTGCAAAAATCCAGTAGGAAAACCACTCCAAGACACAGCACCTCAGGAGATATTCCACTACTCATTCTCAGTGAAGAGCTAATAAGATTCTCAAAAGGGCCCAACCTTTAGATCCATGAACCTGTGTTTAACTCTGGTAAAACCAGAATTGTCTCATCAAATACACTGAAATAGGATCTTGCTCATGTTCTTTTCTGGGAAGTTAAAAATTATTTTTACAGAGATTTTATTTTCAATCTAATATATTAATAATTGCATTTCACAACAGCTTTTAGCCCTGCAACCAAGTTTTTGTGTAAAATAGTACATAATTTTGTCAACATTTTTATACTATGTTTTAGGGTACACAACTTACATAAACATGCAAGAAATGACTTGACAGAAAATAGTTCCCTCAGCTGGAGCTACGTAATTTTTACTTTTTAATTTAATTCAACTAGTAGAGTCATTATATCTGTATAATAACACAGTCATCCAATTTTCCTATTTAATTTTTCTGCTCACTACTATGTTCTCAAATTCTTTACTGCCACATAGACAACTTACCGAGAACAAGAAGAAGCCGCTCTACCAGAGGGAATAGGGAGCAAAACCGAAGTGGCAGAAGGCATTGCCTATTATCTGCCCTAAAGAAACACGAAAACCACCGGAGACAAACAACTGTCGAGTAGCTGGAGATATATCCAAGATCTGTCCATATTGAAACATTACTGCAATAAGGACCAAAATTAAACCACAGTTTCCCATTGCACCATTCCTTCATCAATATCCTGCACAACGTGGAAACAGACATGGGCCACACAGCATAAAAATTGCATAATAGTCTGCCTCAGATTTATAGGTGTTAATGCACCTGTAACCTGCAACCAATGATCTATGACATTTGATACACTAATACCAGAAGTGTTATCATAAAGAACCATTCAATCCTCATGTTAAGGTTAAATATTCATCCCTCTCAATTTAAGAGACTGTACATTTCACTCTGTCCACATTACATTAAAAAAAAAGTACATAAACAATTAAAGAAATAAGGAATTTTAACAAAATCTCTAAGCACTAAACTAAGAAGAAGCCTGGCCACATATGTATTTCCCTTAGAGAGAAAAAGTCATCCTCTACTGAAACACTGCTCCAGATATGACAGAAGAGTCACACTTCCAGAATACCAAAGAAACAATCTTCTTTTTGTTGATAAGCAGCTAGGAAAAGATGGCACCTTTTTATTTTCTTGGTTCTGCTTTATGTCATAACTTCATGTTAAGATTAAACATCCAAAAACCTTAAGGGTTCAAATGTTAGTGTGAAAAAGTTGAAGGCTTATAACTTTCCCTCACTTAAACTTTATAATGAATACTGGCAAGAGAATGTCAAAGATGCCACTGGCCTATCACATTTTCAACCTTCGGAAGACATGTGTGAAAAATAAAAACCCAAACAATCCCAACAAAACAATCACAATTCCCCCCCCAAAAATCCCACCTTTGACAGAAACTTAAAAATCTGTGTTTAACAGCAAAGAGTTTAAATACTAAATCTTAGAAGTCCTATAGGGCAATACAGATTTGAGAAATTTTATGGCACCTCTTCAGGAATGAGGTTCTCTAATTCACACAACAATAATTTGAGAAATTTGAGGTTCAGTTAGTATCAAGCATCACTATTTCTTAAGGGGTTTCCCCAGACAGATCATATGTCAAATAAATTTAATCCCAGAGATGTAACATGATCGTAGAATAGTTTGACTAAATTACAAGTTTTAAAGTAGACAGTCGTAAAAGTAAGGAGAACAGGCAATCATGAACTCAGGAAATGTACATTGCCCCATAGTCAGCTAATGGCAACTTTAATAGGATGTGATGGATTTTTCTCCACCAGGAGAAAATACTGCCTGCATTTTTGCTTCAACAACCCATGCCAGCTGACTAATGGAGTTATATTTTTGTCTCGTATGAGGATGGTTACTTGCCCATCCTCTAGCAGTTGCAGAATGAAACATTAACAACAGCTGTGGGGTGAACAGAAAAGCTGCTCTATTTGGTAGCCAAGATCCAAAGTACAGGCCTTTCCTCTCAAACAGTGGAGCTCATTTTCTGTCACCGGGTGATGAAAAGACACAGCACAGAACAAAGCCACTTTTAGGGCCTGAAGTAGCTAACTGAAGGTACTTTTAAGGAGTAATAAATCTTCATGGGAAAAAAAAGTAAAGGATTCACAGAAATTAAAAATAGGGTACTGGGATAGATAAGAGCCCTTGGGAGCTTAGAAGTTATTGCTGAAAAGAAATACCAGTGAATCCAGACAGGTTTCTTAAAACAACTCTTATCAAATACTATTAAATATAACTCTTCAGCTCGGCATACTAACAATCCTAATCGTAACAGACCAATCCCAAAGAAACACTCCTGCCACGCTACTGAATAATCAGCATATGCCTGCAACTAGAAACATCTTTTTATGCAAACACTTGGGCTTCAGTCCTGCAAAAATTTAAATATATCACTCTGACTAGACCTACAGATCTCTGTGGAAGTCTGTAGAGTTTATCACACACATAAAAGCTAACACATATTTATAAGTCTTGCAGGATAATTGCTTTTGGCAGAATATAAATAACATTGCTCTAATGTGTTTCAGCATCATGGTCTCCTGCTTTAAGAGCCAGACATTCTGGTGAAGCCTGTCATTCTTCATATAAAGAGTGGCAGCTGCATAGCCCACAGAGACATTTAAACTTCTCTTTGCATTTTCTTTAAAGTTTCAGAATAGTGTTTGGGCATTCTTTTAAAGTAGCAAGAAAGCTAACAAGTGAAGCTGGTAAAAACTGCCTAAAAATGCGTTCTTACTAGTGCCATGGATACCATCGGTAGGACTGGAAGCAATTCTTAGACAAACTATCTATAGCTTCCAACACTGCCAAACAGGACATCAATTAGTCTGTGGAGTTCACTAGGTATTTTTCCAGAACCCAATGCACTGGGCAACAGGGCAATAATTCAATATGAGAAGCAGTCTTAATAAAGGACTCTAATGTTCACTATACTATATACTTCAATGAAAAAGCTTAAAAACCTGCTACAAGAAGAGCTTTCAAATTGCAAGACAGGCATCTGAAATAATTTTAGAAATTTAATGCCAGCAGTTTTCCTAATTGATTTTTAAATGCATACCTAAAACTAGGGCCTAGATTTCTCTCCCTGTCATTTTTTTTTTTTCAGCATTGTCTTACTGTCTCTATTGCCTTTCATTTCAACTTCCAATAAGGATAGACAGGAGCAAAGAAAAGTAGCTTCAGTTACCATCAATGCCATTGAGAATTAAAAGACTGGTATATATCACCTCCTGCAAGCCCCAGCTGGAACAGCAGACCTGTCTTGGCAGAAGGTCCATCTTAGGGGACCTTCCTTAATATATTAAGGAAGGGGAAAGGAATTAATATATTTTGTAGACATAGGTAGCCCTTACAGCAGCTTTACTTTTGCCCTTCCACGCTCCTGCCCTTATTTACATTTGATACCTTCATCTCTCTAATACCACTTTAAAAAAAGATTTTACAGCTGAGAAGTGTTACATGCAACAAAACCAGCCCTGGTATAATCTAACTCTAGTCCAATAACGCAAACAGCTATGAGAGGAAAAAAAGTAATTTAAAACACTCAGCAGCTCTCTCAAACCGATATGAATTCACATTTACAGTCGGTATTGCATTGGCCCAAATAACCAGTTAGAATTTCCTTGAATTTAATTGATTTCCATTAAGCATAATTTTTTTATGTGTGTACAAAAATGACAGACCTACGGTTAAGTGGAACACATAAGTAAATTTTGAAGTATCTACCTAACTTTTAATCAATAAATCCTTTGTTTGCACCTCAATTGTATTTAGTGTAAAGCAGCATCTTAAAAAAAAACCCCAAACCAAAACCACACAAAAACCCCAACAACAAAGACCCAACAAAACAAACAAATAACAAACCCGCCCAGTTTCCAAGTATTAATGAATGAGCCTTGACTGAATGGAGATTGAAGGAAAGTGACATAGGCAATCTCCTCCCTCCTTCATGAGGTCCTTGTTCAAGGCAAAAACCCAAGAGCACCAGCACCTCCCAATCCCTTTCTCTATCTGCTAAAACACCACCTTAACATCAGAAAGCAAGTAGTTGACACTGATATGACCAGAAATTCAATGCATTTCCTAACAAAACTGAATTGCTAAGTTCTTCCCTAGAACATCATGCTTACCATATTCCCTCATCACCTTATTAATACGGTTCTTGTGAGACAAATGGTTTCAAGAAAAGAAATACCCATGCAGTACCTAGATACCGAAATACTTCATTTAGATAAGACTAATTTCATGTTCTACCATCAAGCATGAACCGTGAGTCACACCAGAAGATTAAAACTGCATAATTTGGAATAGCAATTTCAGTTCACTTGAACTTCTAAATGCCTGAAAACACAACGCTTCAGTTAAGAACAGATAAATCACCTAAATTTCTGCTAAAGTCAAATGAAGCCCTACCAAACAACTTTGGTTAAGTTCCCCACCAAAGAATCCAGAAAGAAACAATATATTTCAGCTCAAACCTCCTGATGAGGAAACAGATGCATATGGAATTTAACCAAGTTCCATAGCAAGTGAAAAAGTCAGAGAAAGGATGTCAACAAGAATTTTTGCCAGATCCTTTATGGCAACTCTTACATTTTTATGTAAAGCACGATCATCTTCAGGTAAGCGCAGCACTAAGATGTTAAGATAATAAAATATAGTACCAAGTCATTATTCATTTGTGATGCTCTTGGAACACTGTCCAGATATTAATGGCATCTCTGAACATCTTCAATGTCTACTGAGTTTCTCAGACATTTTCAAAGCGACATTTCCAATCTCCCAGAAAGGAGACTGTAGTTGACCCCTCTGTAGTCTTCAAACAGTTCTGAATCATCATCTGCCTTGTCACAACTTCCACAAACCACTTCAAACCACAGATCTGTTTTCCATTAAAAAGCAAACAAGTGAGCCTTTAAGTTCAGTAGATTTTAAATAAATCTACTCCCACTCTCTCTCATTAACTGATTTCAACTGTAAATTTGCTTTAGTTGCTTTAAGAGGGGACTATTAACTACATACAGTTATTTTGTGTGTCGAAATGACAGCACCAGTACACTTATATTTAGTGAAACTGGATTTGCCAGTGTTGATTAAACGCAGTGCATTAATGGACTTCTCTTTTATTTCTATTTTAAATGGCTTGTGTACTTATACAACTGTAGTTTATTCTGAACTTTACAGGTTAACAGAAGGGGTCTGGAAAAAAAAACCCAAACAAAACCTTCAAACCTATCCTGAAGAGTTAAGTATTTCAAATTACATAGTCTATCAGAAACCTTTATAACAAACCCACCGATAGCAGGTATATCATTACAAATCTTCATACTGCTTGGGGGAGGGGGCATTTGCTTACATCTCTTAAAAACATCCATAGAATTTTGAAGATCGGTGAGTACCCTTTTCTGTATAGTTTTACAAAGGAGCAACAACTTTGAGAACCTTCAGAGCAACAGATAAATAATTTTGTGTATCTCAGGTAATATGATTAATACTGAATTCAACTTAACTCCTGTGGATCTTGGAACCTCACTTGGTAGCAGCCAAGACTGGGCAACTGCAGTGCAAGGCTAGTATTGGAATGAATAAAGCACACATACACAACATTTTCCTTTGTGAAAAAAATGGTACAAAATGGAGCTTGAGAGACAGAAGATTAATGAACCTAAGTTTTATCATTAGGAAAAAACGAACCTTAAAAAATGATGGACAGCAGGAATACATAAACCGCTCTACTTGCACTGCCAGATGCTAGAGTGATTTCTGATCATACTGTCAGAAGTTAAAGGCATACAAAAAGTACGTGGCTATTTAAACTGTGAGAACGATCAATCTGAGCTTCTTGTGATCTACTGGAATATTGCAGGAAGAAAGGGTTAGACCAAAAGATCTTCCTACTTTTTGACCAGCACTGTTATTGACAAAGGATTAATCCCAAAGACAAACAGAAGTACATCCTGACAAAATTATTTGCTGAGTTACAGTAAGAACTCATTGTAGAGGAAAGCAAGATCAGTCCTTTGGAAAACACCATTTTCCAGTGTAAATAAAGCTAACAGAAGTTACACCCTACTGAAAACATGATACAACCAATTTTTTTTTTTTGTTAATGATAAAAGATTGAACAGCATTTTTCATTTCAATTGTTAAGACTGAAATCCTCAGGAATCAAACATATTGTTTTATTCTTTAGACAAAATAATGGAAGCCAAGTAGTAACAACACTGAAAAAAAGTCGCCTCTCACCAAATACACCCTAGATCATGTCTATTAATGCTGTAACTGGGAAATGACAGTTATGTTTTCTCCACTGTAAAATACACAGGTATAAGTGAAGAAACAAAAAATGCAGAAAGCAAATAATTTCTACTGTAGGATACTACAATTTCTGCACTACCTGATTGTAATTGCCTTTAAAATAAACTGTGAAACAATCTCAGAAAAGGTGACCAAAATCACTCTTACCCTTGAGAAGTGTCACTTGATCCTTCCTCCTTTGCCACGTGAAATACAATTAGGATCTCTCTTGCAGCTTCTCTGCTGAAATGATCTTTTCCTGAAGCACATGGCAGAGATTTGGATCATTATGCCTTATTTGGGATGCTAAGTTGATCCAAGCTCATGCTGAAAGAAGCATGAATATCTTAAAACTAACCAAAAGCTCTTACTTCATCCATTGAGCTTCAGTTGTGGGGCTCAAGCTCAAGCAGCATAGATTTGCCAAATGGTAGAAAAGCCAATCCTGTATCTGCCAAGAGCCGCTCAGGTGTAAAAAACCAGCTGAAATAACAGACTTGGTAAACTTATTTCCAGTTATTCCTAAAGTCTAATCCATACATTTTGGTTGTGCTCAGAAAAGGAGCTATGCATGTAACTGTAGTTCTACTTAGAAAGATTTGTTTGCAAATATCAAAAAAGTTGAATTTTCTGTAGCGAAGAAGTGACTCAACATTGATTTTCAACATTTCTGTAATGTCTTCTTCTTTCAGTGCTGAAAAGGGGATGAACTTGTAGCCTGTGGGAAGCATTCTCTCCTTCTACAGCAGAGGAAACACTTGATTTTATTTGGGTTATGTTTTTATTGTTCAAGAGTGGTAAGAAACAAGCTTCTTGCCAGCATTGCTCAAGGGTAAAAACTCTGGTATTAAGACCTGTAAGGATGCTCAATGGGCCAGTGAAGCATCTCAAAGAGACACTAACAGTGGCTTACTTTCCAGAGAAGCTTTTGAGGATAACCTGTATGAGAACACTAAAACAGATAAATACTCAGAAAAAAAATGCTTCCTAAAAATACTAAAACAAAACAAAACATATGAGGATGGCTAGAGACCCACACACTTCAAAACCAACACATTCAAAACATGGAAAAGATATGTCACTTGCAGCAGTAACACAATAATCAAATGAAAAACAAACAAAAAACCATGAAGAAACAAAACAAACAAAGTAATTAATGCAAAAAACCTACAGTTTTTAAAATGTACAGCAGGGAAGGAAAGAAGGGAGAACCTGAAAAAGCTCCTCAAATTAGCCAACTAAGCTTATCATTTTTCCCCTAGTTAACCACAGCTTACTCCAGAACAAGGAAGATAAAAGGCCCCCACAGAAAATTACACTATGCTAAAGTACAGCACTCTAAATTCATGTGTTGTTTTGGAATACCTTCCTTGAACAGACCTGTTCTTCATCCAGAATTCAACTAATAGATGAAGAAGAGTTCATGTTTTCTACCTTGCTTCAGGGGAATGAATATGGACATGTTCTCCTCATGCAGGATTTGCAGGCAGCCATAACTGAGAAATAAAAGCTTGTGAATTCATGCATCATCAGCCCAGGCAGTTCAAAGAAAAACAAAATTAGGTTTGTGTCAGTGACAAACACACAACATGTTTGCCCAAGCATCTCTTTTATACTATGCAGAACACCCTAAGTGTATGATGGAAGATACTTAAAAGTATGTGATAAGGCAAGACTACAACTTCTGAAACCATTACCAAAAAGTCATCTTCGCTCCTCAGACAACCTGAAAACAGTGAAGTTTATAATCTCATAAAAAGATCCCCTCAGCCTGCCTGCAGCCAAGGGGCTGGGGTGCAGGTTTGGTCACAGATTCAGTTTTCTGTGCCTCAGGCAGATGCTTAACTGATTTCTGCAAATCCTCTATTACCTAACACGGGTTGTTAACATGCACGATTCTTCTGCATCACCATAGTAACAAAGCACGTACATTTTAAGGTGCATATGGGGGCTCTTCTAGAGGATGTGTCAAGTTGAATACACCTAAGACAATATAAGATATTTTAAGCTAGCCCCGTTCAGTACAAATACAGAAAGCATGAAAGTACTGAGCTAGAGATCATCACAGGACTGCTCAAGCAGTGGTTGCACATCCATTAAAAAGTTTTCTGGAGACTGAAAAAAGTAGAAGGTGAAGCAAGATTCTGTCAAGATGCTTATGGGTCTGAATGCATTAAAACAACTGTGTAATTAATAATGGCCTGATTGACACACTCTAACTTTGTTGGGAACCACAGAGCACAACACAGGAAAAGATTTTATGAACATAGTTTACCTACAAGTTGCCCCANATCTAGATAGAAAACATATTTACTCATTAAGAAATGACAAGCAACTGGCATTTTCATATCAATGAGAGCAGCAAGTACCTTGCACTTACAGGCCTGAACTATGACGCTATTCCTATAGGATACATGAGTTACACCACAGAAAAACCAGACTTAGTGGCAACCCTTACATTAGGTGCCTCCACAGCAAGTAAGCCCATACATTGTCAACAGTCTCATGGCACATCACATTGTGGCAAGTCACTCTCTGTGACTTGCCACAATGTGATACATGTGTCTAGTATGCATTTCCCAACAGATGCCATTACTGCCGTAAAAGAACCAAACCAAAATAAAGTTCAACATATAAAAGGTATTATTCCCTCAAATAAACTTCTCAAAAAACTAGAGAGAGCTTCCAAACTGGGGGGGAAGAAACCCCAACTTCCAGATAAGGATTAAGAAAATCACAGTAGCCAAAAGAATATAAGAAACAGCATGCTACAAGTCTGGATGCAATTACAGCAATATTACCAACATTTTAAATACTCCCATAGTTGAAATCTGAAGATTAAAGACTAAAATCAGACTGAACTTGAGAAACAAATCAAACAAAAAAACCCTAACAAACCTGTCAGAATATTGTTTTACTTTTCAGTATTAGTATTTATAGAATTTTAATGCTTACTAAGATACAGTCTTCAATTACACAGAATCACCTGTGCATGATCAGAAGACATAATCTTCCTCTCTGGCACAGAAGGAGCAGTAAATGAGGCAAGGGGTTGAGAAAAAAATAAAATGGGCATTTCCTAATATTGAAGGTTACAGAGCAGAACCCAGGCAATCTGATTACAATCTTTGATCTTATTACCAAATTCATCAAAATTCATACACCCTGGCCACATGGATTGTATTTGTGCAAAAAATCTCAGTTCTCAAACCCAAAAATTCTCAAGCATTTAATTTTACAACTTTGCACTCCCTTGGCATGTTCATTATGTACAATTGGTACCAGCAATCAATTTCTTCTTAAAATCTTCCAAAATTAGAGACAGCAATGCCAAAATTTGTTTTCATCATCAGTAGCACAGTCATACATCAGTAACACAGATCAGTATCATTTGAATCACAAGTGGAACTTGTAATGAGATAGCTAACTACCCCCTGAAGAGGGCACAAACACACCTATCCTAAGTCTATCCTACTACAAAACTTCCAAATTATTCTTGGTCCTAAGGCGAGAAAAGACCAGTGATTATCAACAATAACTAGTGCTTACAAACATATAGCTTTTTTACACAAGGTCAGCTCCATACATAGATTAAAAAAACCCTCAGGATTTCCCATTTTAAATGTACAGGTCTCAGCTCTAAATCCTGAATTAGCTTCTTTACACCTTTTAAAAACGTATTCCTGTTCAAGGTTCAACATATATCAGCCTCAATCACAGGCCTCGTATTAAGGTATGCTGTACTGGGATCCAGAATAAGCACACCACACACAGAAAGAAACACCCAGGGCTCAGAATACTTTTATCACATCTGAGAGGCTGAAAATTTTCTAAAAAGCTACATAAAAATTCCTAAATCAGAGCAGGCTGATTGGGTACTCCCACCTTTCACTACCCTTACTTAATCCTTTCAAAGGGCTAAGGACAGAGAAATCACTTCTGCCCTCAAGGTTTATAACACTTCACCAAAACAGTTCTGCACAATTTCTGAAGGAATAAAAACGCCTGGCAGGAGTCCTCATCAACAGCTATATCTAACCAGTTCTGGGGAACTGGATGTTTTTTAGAGAAGACAGTCAGTCTCAGTAACGATTTTTAATAAAATTAACACTATATTTCAGTAATTACTTGTTTCATTAATGAAATTCTTGATGCTTCTTCTTGGTATGCTTGTTTGTTGACAGCATTTGACTTTACTTAAAACTGAAATAAATCAGTTTTTTTGCTTTGACAAACTTCAGTTTAGTGTCTCAACTAGCCAGCAGGAGTCAAAGAAAAAGGTTGACTGTCAACAGCTGTCAGATCATCTTGGGGAAGCTTATTCATTTATTACTGGTTTTCTGGAGTTTTTAAAAAAACTCAAAAAACCCCAACTCTTACATAGACTTTAATGACACCTGCTCTCACAAACCACTCCAGTCAAAAACTGGCTCACAAAACCATTCAAGCCAAACACTTGGGCCACAGAATTCTTTCGGGAGTTCTGAATAGGTGAGTGTTAAACTTGCTGTAACAGAATCAGACTTCCTTACCTAATTGAAATATCATGAACAGTAGTCAAGACACAGGAATGAATACATCGGGGGGGGGGGGGGGGGAGTGGGGAGAAGAAGAAACAGATGCTATACCACCTAAATTTTAAGATGCTTTAGATGTTTCAGCGGTACACGTTTGGTGAATTATTGCATCGTGTGCACGTGAAAAATATTTCCTTCAGAATGGAAGCTTGGTATCAGGCAGCACTGCAGAATGTAACACAGTAACTGATGAAGTTTCTGTGGCCTATTTTCCCTGTTTGAATTAGTTACTGTCATATGACAGTGAGTTCTTACAGAAAAAATGCTTGTGAGTGATCTCCCTTCACAGATAGTTTCATTTACCATCATTACATTGGGACAAAATTAATAATAGTAATAATAATAATAATATCATCGTCATCATCTGTTTTCCCCACCTTAATTGGAGCATTGGGAGTTAGGGCCTGTGTGTAGCAAGTGAATTGTTATTTAATCAGAACCACATTTAATAACAAATTCTAGCACTCAGAGCACTTAAATGCAAATTTTTTGTCCCTTAGCATGTCTAAAGGCTTGTAGGTTGCTCGGGTTTTTTTCTTTTTCTTGTTCATATGTAGGAGAAGATTAAAATAAAACAATGACTATAGACAAATTAATATATATTTTTAAATAAATTGATATTCCAGATATCAGCATGAACATTACCATAAAGATAAGCACTAAAAGACTAGAAAACACATGCACTTGAAATGTCTGCTGACTTTATATAAGTGAGTGCTGTTCAATACCACCGTAGTCTTATAGATTGATTCCTATTACAATTTTCAGTTGGGAGAGGCACTGTGCTTATGCTAGTATGATATACCATAAAATATTCTACCATATAAAAATGTTATCACTTTATGAATGAGAAAAACCACAGGGAATAGTGCCAGCCGACAGATTTTACTAGAGCATAGTCTAAGCATTAACAACAACAAAAAAAATCTTCACTTACAGTGTACAAAAAAGCAAGCACAACAGAAGTAGGTATTGCTATTGTCTTAAGTCTAGAAATATATGCCAATACACAAGAGCATTCAGTCCTCTTCCATCAAAAAATAAGCACTGCTGAAGATAGGAAACACACCTAACGAAGTATTAGAAAGTATAAAAAAATGTTGCAAATGTGTTTACATCGTATTGAGTTTAATTTGGAAACTTCGTAGCACATATTGTTGCCAATAATTAAATAGATACTTAACAGAAAGTGCTTTCAGAAAGAGGTATGGATATTTTCAAGGGAGAAGAGAGGAACAAATTTTGTATCTTTGGGGACCATTAAATTTTTGTTTGCAATCAGTTCCAGCCATTCAATAACTGTGCAAACTGTGCTAGTTAAAATTTATTTGCTTAAGTGTTGTCGCATGCTACAACAGAAAGGAAAAAGAGATTTCCTTCTTAAACAGGCATAAAGAAACTGGGATCCTGAACAATATGGCAACTTCCAGACATCTTTCAAATTCCTTTAAGTAAACTGCAACATGTTCTGAGGAAGAAGAGTAGAAGGGAGAAAGCAAACATTTAAACATTTAAATGACAACATTTAAGCCATACACTGTATGTCCTATCATAGTCACTCTTTTTGAATCAAGAGTAAAAACCAAAAATGACAAAATTATTTCCTTTGTCTCCTTTTTAAACTTGTGTCAATACTCTGAAGAGTATTTTTTTATTTCTGGTGTCTGTCATAATCCTATCAAGTCATCACCTATACACACAGTTTCTCCAGATATACACAAGAATAAATAACAAACAAAAACTCCAGCGTTAACCCTCAAATGCACATCAAGATTGCCCCCAGCTTTAATCCTGTGACTTCTGATCCTTTCAGGATCTATTCTTTTCAAGAAATATCTTTACTTTTAAAAGTCACGCTAATGTCCTCACATTAACACATCAAGAGCATTAAATCTTAAATGAACAAACAAGGGAAACACTCGGCATTCTTGAATTCAAACATTATTGCTGGCTCCAGTTATGCTGTAAAATCCAAAAGCGTTTTTTCTGCAATATCACAGTAATCAAGGACTGTTGCTAGGGTGAACCTTTTTTTAAAAGAAAAAAGTAAAAATAACCACCACCCTCCCCAACTGACTCTCAGATTATGTAACATGCAAATTCAGTTTCACCTTCAAAATAGTGTCACACAATATAAAGCCAAACGGACAGCAAGAATCAGTTCATAAGACTGGAAAAGCCTCCCAAGGACTCCATAAGGAACCATGCCCTCAAATGAAAATATATCAGAACTGCAATGATTGAATATAATCAAATGGGTTAGAAGATCCTTTACTTAAAAAAAAAAAAAAATAGTTCTATTTACAAATTCCTTTCATTAAGGGATGAAGAATTTCAGTGTCTATATATGCCCTAAACAGCAGAAAGAAAATTAGCCTGCTGAAAAGTGTTAAAATCCTCCCAGAACTAACAAGCCCAAACTAATTGGCATTACTTACTGTGATACAATTTCACATTCATCTTGCAGTATCTGGGCTTGTAAGACAAATTCAATACAATTCTGCAGCACAAATGAAGTACAAACAGTATTTTCATATATATTGAAGGAAGACATGAATAAATACCTTATTTGAAAATTTAGTTCACCTTTACTTTTTCAAATCAACACTTGAGGATGTTTACAGAATCATAACCTAAGGCTCTTAAGCACACAGCATTAGAATATACTGTGTTTCATTTACAATCTCTTTAATTAAATTATCTAGGAAAATGAGTCTATTTATGTGGTAAAACAATCAGCATGTGACAGTTTGAATCTGTAAAAATATAATATGTAAAAGCAACTCTGAATATGATTCAGGAGCAGTAGCATTCCCCAAAATAAAAGTGGCCACCTGCAATACAGAGGAAAGTAAACAAGCCGGTAAAGCAGGGCTCCTACTTTTCGATTGCAGCAACTCAGACTCCATCTTAAGCCTGTCATCACTCATCCCTCCTGAATGAGGTCTACACAGCACAACAACTATTCTGTTTTACCTAACAATGAAATTCAGTCGCATTTCTAGACAGCAATAAAAACCTGCCACTAAAACAGGAATTTGGTACAGTGCTTACTGACATGCCTCCTTTAACATTATTATGTTAAGTTGCATGAGTAGCGAATTGACCCGTGAGTACACAAATCCTACAAATTCCATTACTTGAAAACTGATCATTTTTGTGAATATATCATGTTGATACTGACCACTCTGACTGCAAAACATCACTGAGGGAGAAAAATAATAAAATTATCTGGAGGTATAGAAATACTTTCATTTAACTAATACCTAACCAACAAATACAATAACATCATTACAAGAGCAATGTAAAAATCACCAATGAAGACTCATCTGTAGTAATCAGAATTTTATAAGGCTGCCTTCCATATGCTCATGATCAAAAAGAAACCTAGTAGTTCTTAATGTAGCTTCTTAATTAATCTTTCCCACCATCACTGAGAATTTATTATTAATTGAGGTCAAACTCTAGACACCACAAATATTTATATCTTACTCTGTAAAATGAAGTTTTATAAACAAAGACTAACGCTCAACTACCAGAATATTCCTGGTAGCCACAATGACACAAAATGCATTGCAAAGTACCCGTATTCACCCTTACATGCCAAAAGGTCTGTTAATGAACTCAAGGCCATTGATGCCATCAATTCTACCAATAAAATTAAGCATGGTGAACTTTAAATATATGGTGAATTTCAACTTGTAGATCTGTCCTATTTTCACAAATGGTTTATCTGGCATTTCAATCATACATCCCAACCATTTAAAGTGACACGCTTGTGCTATGTGCAAAAGCAACCAGAGAGAAACAATGACTCTGGCCACACCGAAAATGCTGTCAAAAAAAGCAAAGCAACCGAGAAACATTTTGCTTATTTTTCTTCTGATATTTTAGAAACTGAAGTAAAAAAAAAACCAAAAAAACAAAACAAAAAAAAAAAAACAACCAAAAAACCCCCACAAACAATCTATTCTTTAAGAAAAAGCATTGTTTACAGTGCTTTGTAAAGGTATTTATATAAGAACACATTTAGTTCTATGACACCACTGAACAAACTCAAAGCAAATACTGTATGTGAGCTTTCCTTTCTCATATTAAGTAAAGATTAGTAATATTTCAGGTATTCTCTTAGGCTGTACTAACAACAAGCCTCCTCTACTCCATGAATATATAATGAAGGATCACCTCAGTGTAATTTGTTAAGATAATGAAAAAGTGTACTCATGAGCAATGAACATCACCATTTTAACACTGGCAACCACAAAACAGTTACATCAAACAAATACATTGTCTGCTCCAGGGATCCTTCATCAGTAAATTTCACCGTGGGGTTTTTTAATTTTCAGTATATTTAAAATCAAAGATAATACATTGACCTGTAAACAATTTATGCCATATTAAAAACATTTCTGGTATTCTGATATTTCAGAGGTCTCTTTAGCCACGGCATAGGTTAAGGAGAAACTATGATTGCTAATCTGCTGTAAAATTCTCAAAGTAAATAGACAGAAATGAACCACAATGTTGATTTCTATCAATTTAGTTGTCTTCACTGTCACCTGTATTTTATAATAGGCAACATTTTCAGATGCCTCATTAGGTATGACTGACTTCCTTCTGCACCATGTTGATCTCTTGCAGATGTAAGGCTGTATTGTTCAATAAAATGTAAATTACTCCAAATGGATTAAAACACTGTCTTGAAAATACGTTCATAATAATGAATTTGATTTTTTAGTATTCTATTTTTCAGTCAGTATTTCTGGAGGAGAAAATATTTCAACATTTTCTGAATAAAACTCTTCCTTGCTTAAATGTAAGATGGTACAGCGAGAAGGTACTTCTGAATTAATGCTCTTTTAAAGGAAAAAGACAAACATAAACCATAAAAATAAGCCTTTCTCGTCCCTCCACATCCCCCTTTACAGTGACTTCCCATGCTCGCAGCCATAAGCCCTCTTTCTGCTGCCCTCTCCGATAAACCTGCCGGCCTGGCTGCCTCTCCTTTCCCATGCAGGTCTGATTGCGAGGCTGCTGAATGCAGACACAGTACTGCACTGTGAATGGACAGCCAGGTATTTTATGAATGGAGCGGATCACGTGCTCCCAGCACCTCCCCGAGCTGATATTTCCCACATAACTGTGTCAACAAGCAGCGAACAGCACATATTAATACAGCAGGTCCTGGAGACCTTCCGCCGCCGGCCGCGGGCCGCAGGCCGGCCCTCGGCCCGAGAGCAGCCGCTCCGGGTGCTCCGCAGGGCAGGTTCCACCGCAGGTCAGCGGTGGTGACAGCAATTCTTTTTCCGTAATTTTTTTTTTTATGAATGGAGACTGTGGTATGCAAATGAGAGCGATTCACAAAAAAAAAAGGAAACATGGCGGCGGCGGCCCCGGCTCCCGGCCCCGCGGCGGCTCCCCCCGGCCCGCTCAGCGCCGAGGGCGGCAGCGCCCGAGCCCCGCGTCCCGCTGGGCTCCGCTCCCTGCGGGGCCCGGCCCGCGCCGCTCCCCGAGGACCCGAACGCCGCGTTTGGGGAGCGCACGAGAAGGTGCGCAGGCTTTGCTCGGAAGACGGCAGTGAAATGGGAAATCCATCTTTCCTGCCGGAGGAGCCCCGTCCGCACTCTGCCTGTCAGCTCGGCTGCTCCCCGGCCGCTCACCGCTACCTACAGATACAATGGGCGCAGCGATCCCTCCCCACCGCCATGGCCGCGGCCGTCACCGCATCATTCATAAAATCAGCCCGAGCAAACACCGACATCGCA
>VZTH01000860.1:40392-66009 GCA_013397815.1 Aleadryas rufinucha
GGGGGGGGAAAGGGGGAGGAGAGCGGTCTTTATCCTGGAAACCCGAAATCCTGTTGTCCGGCGGTGCAGCGTATTTCCCGTCTTTGGAGATGATGATGATGATGGTGGTGGTGGTGAAGGTAGTGGTGGAAACAGAAGCAACAACAACGGATCTTCTGCTCTTAAGCTGCTCCCAGTTAAAGGGGAACAGAGTTGTGGAGACACGGGAAGGCTCCCCGCCGCAAAAAGCTGCACCGCACCGTCCTCCCGCTGCAGCTCATCTCCCGCTGCAGCCGCCTTCGCTGCTGCCCTCCTCCTCCTCCTCCTCCTTCTTCTCCTCCTCCTCCTCCTCCTGCTGCTGCTGCTGCTCGGCCGCCTCCCTCCCTGCCCGCCCGCCTCCCGCGCACAGCCGGGGCAGGCGGCGGCAGAAATTCCTCCAGACACCGGAGCCGCCACAGGCCGGGGCAGGCGGGGAGGGAAGGGGAAAAGGGGGGCAGAGAGGCTCAGCGAGGATCTCCCACCCCCTCCAAAGCGACGCCGAGCACTGCGGAGGGAGGACGCGCTGGCCCCAAGGAGAAGGCTGGCGACGGGGGGAGGGAGGCGTTTTAAACCAGCCTGGGGGTGGGAAGGGGGGGGACGGCGGAGAGCGAGGATGCGTCACGGCTGTTTGTGTGAGGAGAGGCGCGGGGAGGGAGGGGGAGCGGAGCTGCCAGGGCGAGAGAGGAGCCCTCGGCTGCAGGACGAGGGGGAGAGGAGGGAGAAAGCCCGCGGGGAAGTTCAGCGACGGCGCTTCCTCCCCAGCAGCAACTCCATTAGCGGCCGCTGCCGCCGCCTCGGCTCCTCGCGGCCGCCCCCGCCTCCTCCTCACAGGAAAACTGGGCGGAAGCGTTGACTTCAGGCTCCTTCCGCCGCCACAGCTTGATCCAAAATAACCACGGGGGAAAGGGAGGCGGGAGAGGAGGGAACAGGGAGGGGAGGAAAGCAATCCCCTTGCCCCGCGCCCGCCATCGGACGGGCTCGCGCCGCCGCCCTCCCCGCGGCGCCCGGCGCTGCCCGACGCTCGAGTTTCCTGAAAGTAGTTCCCTCCCCCTGGCGCTGCCTCACGCGCTTCCCGGGGAGCCGCCGCCGCACACGCACGCACGGCGCCGCGGAGGGATACGCGGGCTGCCCGCTGCCGCGCTCCTTCCTGCTCCGAGGGCGCGGGGCCACCGCTCCCGGGCCCCGCCGGCTCCACCGCGCCGGGCGGTCCCTTCTCGGCGCGGGGCCACGCAGACCCCCGGGGCCGCCGCCGCTGCGGGCCGGGGGGGGGGCGTCCCGGGAGTGGTGGGAGGAAACGGGCCGCCGGTGGCGAAGGGCCCCGTTCGGCCGCCTGCAGCAGCTGGGGGCTCAGGGCGGGCGCGGCTGAGCGCCGGAGTCTCCGCCTGCGGGCTGGGCTCCCTCTCTTTGCTACTTTTTTAAGCCGAAGTGAATGTAGCCGCCAAAGTGCGGCTGTCTCTGGGGAGCGCGGGGGCTGGTGAGGCGGGACCCCCTGCCCGATACCTGCTACGGGCGGCTGCTTCCGGAGCGCCCGCCCGTAGCCCGCGGGGACGCGGCGTGGAGCGGCTGCGCTGGCGAGCCGAGCGGAGCGGGCACGGCAGCCCGGGGCTGCGCTGCTTCGAGCGGTGCTCTGTGAGGCTGTACCAGTGTGCTCTCCGAAGACGAGGAAAAGCGGGGCCCTTTTTGTAATTATTTCCGTAACTGCAGTTCTAAGAGGGTGGCGGCACTGGAGGGTGTGTGTAAACTCGAGTTGTCTGCTTTTCTAAATGCACACTGAAATGGAAGCATTTGTAGTTGATTTAAGTAAAGCAGTGAAATCAAGAATCAGCAGCAACCAAATCCCTTTTCAGGAACTTACATGGTAAATGTGCTGCTTGATCTGATGAAAAAGTGGAGCAGAGCTGCAAACCCGGAGAACGCAAAAATCATGAGTCAGACTATCAAGTAAATTAGGTTATAATAAAAGATTATACTGTGGTTTTGTCTGTCGGTTGGATTTTTATTTCTTCCTTCTTAGTCTTTGTATGCGTGCTTGCCAACTGATATATTTCATTGTCCAAACTTCATGGAGAACCCAAAACGTAGTGGTGCTGCTGTAAGACATCACTTTCCAATGCACATTCCATTATCCCAGGCTTCCTGTGTTCTTCCTCACTTTTTCACAGCTGCTCTCTAAGAGCCTTCTCTGCAATTGTAATCCCATTTCATTTTTTCCTGTAACTCTGAGATTTTTTTCCCAGCTCTGGTGGTACCATAGGAGTGGCAATGAGCTATTCTCTCATTCTGTGTTGAAAAAGATGAGGCAAGCTCCCCTGGCAATAATAATGTGTCTGATTCCCACGCTACTGTTGATTGACTTTTTCCTAAGGAAGGGAGAGACTGGAATATGGGAAATCAGGAGAAGGAGTTTTCACCATTTCAAGCAAATCTGGGGTGTCTCACATCACTGAAGGCCGGACTATAAACTTGCATCATCTGTTTCAATGCACAGAAGCAGGGCAGTTTTGCATTTGTGAAGGGTATTAAGAAAATTGTTCCTTTTCACTAAGCACATACAATTTTAGTCAGATTTTTGTTTTGTGGAGTGGTTACTTAGAGCATTTTAAACAAAATCTATTTTCATCTTACCTAGAAGGGAAGGAAAAGCATGTTTCATTTCTAGATAGTTTATGTTGCAACATTCCTATGGATTCAAATTCCATGTTTCTATAAAAGGGTTCTACCATAAACTTAATGGTACAGTAAACTGCTATCATGCTTTCTCTGATGAAGACACTAACGTTATAAGCAGCACACATCTCAAACCTGCAGTATTAAAGTTTGCTTCTTTATCTAGGAGGCTTTGGGGGGGAAATTTCCAAATGTTTTGTAATTTTTTTTTTTTCAGAAGAGTACATTCAAAAATAGAACAGTTATTTATGACACAACCTCATCCAGATACTAAAAACACATTACAATCCCAATTTTATATAATTTTACAATTCACATGAAAAGTTTTTAAAACTCAGCTGTGGGCACAATATATTCTACTTAGCAATAAGAATCCTTTCAGAGAACTTCCTGTCTTGTGACTGGCATTTAATGTGACTTCCTGCTAATGTATTTCTCATTTTCTTTTGGCTTTAAATTTGAAATATTTCAACATTCTGTATGTTGTTGTTTTGATTAAGATAAGTCAATTAACATGATTCTGTACAAGAATGCTCAAGAATAGTTCAGTTTGTCAGATAGCGGTATAGCTCTATTCACTGCACCTGAAGAATGAGGTGTTGTGTATTCTAGTACATACTTAGTATTCTAGGTGTGTGGTTTTTATTCTAATTCCTTAAATATATTTAATGTTAAAATTATTTTCATAGTGGCAATGCAATAAAAGGAACTGGCTTTTAATTTACCACAAATAATTTCAAATCACTTCCATCATCTTAAGTTTTTCACAAGCATCTTTATTAAGAACAAAATGTGTATTCAGTTGTCACTTGAAAAATGTGAGACTCATCCTGGGCTCCTTTTTTTCTGCGCAGAGGTGGTAAAGGGAGAAGGACCCACTGCTTCTTCACCTGTGGTAGGTCCTTCAACTTCTGCAAGCAGTCTCATGCTGCAGTATGTGAAGCAGAGGTCTTGCAAGCAGTTTCTCTCCCTTTACCTAAATATCTTAAAGAGGACAGAAAATCTGCAGTGATTTGTGTCTCGATTCTGAAATCCTGTTTGTGTTCCTCTGCCCAGGTTAGAAAGGTCGAAGAACACAATCCTGGAGTACTGGTATTATTTTGCTGAGCAGCAATTGGTTTCACGGCTTTCCAGGTTTGATTCTTTTGAGCAGAATTAAGTGAACAGGTGTTTTCAGTGCAAATGGTTTATTTCAGTCATATGTGTGAGCCCTGCCTGTGCAAACAAGGCAGAAGAAAGTTAGGCATATGTCACCATTCAGAAACCTCAAACAAGTTACTACTTTGTGTCCCAACCACTTCATGTTTTGGGGCCTTGTCTTTCTTTGTACATTTGGTGCCTCTTTGCTTTCTGTTGGTAGAATCTGGACAATTTAAGTGTCCTGAGTTGAAGTCTGGCCACCTTCTCTATGACCTGGAAAAGTTACTTCTAAAAAGGAAAGTTTCTGTTACTCTTCACTGGAGCTGCTGAAATGTACTCACTTTTTGGTGTGGGTACAGGGGTGACTCCTTAGCTAGAGATAAGATATGCTCAGTATGGAATAGGGAAAATGAGGTTAAAAATAATGATTTTTTACATTGCATTTGATGTTTTCTTATATCAAATGTCTCTTGCACTTTACAAAAACTAATTTATATGTCAATGCCATTGCTCTGCTGTAGCATTTTGATAGCTGTGGAACTTTTGAAATGAGAAGTGGGGAGGCAACCATTACTGCTAAAGCAACATGAAGGTAATGTGTGTTATCAGGAAGCCATATAACATGCAAGAAGAAACCTCTATAAGTGTAGTGGGCTGACCCTGGCTGGACACCGGGCACCCACATGAGCTTCCCTGTCACTCCCCTCTGCAACTGGACTGAGGAGAGGAAAGATAATGAAAGGTTTGTGGATTGAGATAAGGTCCAGGAGAGAGATCACTCACCAAATACCATCACAGGCCGAACATGTACAAACATGTACAAAACATATACATTTGGCCCAATCTTCTTATTCACTATCCCTTGAAATGGTTCCACATGTGTCTGTGGCACCTCTGATGAAAGAGGTGGTCGGGAGTGGCCATGGAGTATAGCAGAACTCTGAGTCTGTAGCAGAAGAATTATATATAGATGTGTAATGGAGGTTAGATTGCATAATTCTGATCTGCATGGCATTCACATCTTAAAATCCATAATAGGATCAGTGGAAGTTAAGTAATGCAATCCAGATTAGTCAGTCATTGCAGAACTTAAGTGACCAATTCATGGCTCCAAGTCCTAAATATGAAAGTTTTGAACTCTATGTCCACAAAACACAGTGATGCTTATGTTTGTATCCAGATGCTAATGATAAATTTACAAAAAATGAAGGTCAGATGGATGTTCTGCCATTTTGAGGAAAATTATTAGACGTCATTTGGGAATTTCTTCTGCAGTAGCTTTCCTTCACAATCCTAATGTGAGTTAAAACACTGGGTGGTCATTACACCCATCTTAATAAGGATTTACCTAAACTGAGCTGATTAAATCTATATTAGTATATCAGCAAAGTCAGATTTTGTTAAGTTCTAATCAGGAATCCTGTTATTGCATATGGGATAAAAAAGTTGTTTGTTCTGCTTGATGCTACTGTCTCAGAAAATGTTTTCCAGCAAGATACAAAACAATGTTGGAGTCAAATTCTTATAAATTCTAATGTATTTGAGATGGATCTAACTCATCAGAATATCAAAGTTTCATAAATTATTCCAGTTAATGATTTGCAATAACCTAGAACTATCTGGATGGAAATTACTGCTACGTGTTGGAAAAATGGAGACCCAGGTGGGAGGATGGGGAACACATCTTGTGGTGTTGATGTGGCAGATGTGGTTGATGTGCATAGCAATTGCAGTGGTGACATGTGGTACCAGTTGTTCGGGAAGTTTTTTCTATCCTTTTTGAGCATGCTCACAGGATGCTTTGGGGTTACTATATGTTTGATTTTGGTGATACCTTACATGCTTTAAGGTAAGGCCAGTTAGGGCAGCATTGCTACCGAAACAATCAACCTCACCTTCCTCCTACTCTGTTCCCTTCCCTATCTGGCACCATAGGTGGCCCAAATATCTGTGTTGGGCAATGAACTTCACTGGGATATTCACCTAGATTAAAACTAGCGTGGGAAAAACACGCTGATTAATGTTTCAGTATTTCCAGCTAAACATGCAACTAGATAAACACTCACGCTCGCCTAAGAATGGATAACATGGAGTGGGAAGCAAGAAGATGGTGACAGGGCAAAACTGCTTCTTATGGAGGCAGTGGTGAGTTGTGCCAGCCTAAAGTGCAGCTTGGTACAAAATTTGGGTAAATCCAAGGAAGAAGACAGACTATCTAAGTACACTGAAAAAGGCTGCAATCTCATTTGTTCACAAATGGTTATGCTAAGAAGTAATTATTCAGTGAAGAACATGCAAAAATCTTATTTAGAATCTTGTTCTTAATTTAATGTAAGCTTTCATATGTTTCTTTTTTTTTTACTTTTTGACTTGTTATGATCAATAGTCACCTAGAAAATCAGTTCTCAGGATCCTCCAAAGGGAAAGCCCCAATTATATTCAGAAATTGCAGTGGTACCTGCTGGCCAGGAACTGGGGACAGATTCGTTGCAGTCATTTCAGCCCATATAAAATGAGACAGGAGACACATTTCTGTACCATGTGCAGAAATGCGCTGTCTAGGGGAAACTGTGGCCTAATGCACTGAACACAGAATGACCCATCAGCAGTCCTGGTTCTCCTCTCAGCTCTGCCACCTCTGTTTTGTGCAGTCTTTGGCAATTCATTTAAAAAATTTGCAGGTTATAGTGCGATGGAGCAAGAGCTTGCAATGTAGTTGAAGAGATTTCAGCTGAGATGCTGTGGTCAGTTTTATGCAGACTTTAAATTCATTTCAGGGCACAGATGGGTAAGTTTCAACTTAACCACTGCAGGGAGTTAAAGCAGACCTGTTTCTTTTGCAGTAAAATGAACAAGGAGCATTTACATAACTGTTTAATATGTTCAGTCATGAGGAAGTAAGTTCCTACATCACTTGACTTCCATGGGAGGATAATTCTTATTCCACCCTGATTTCTCTCACTTCTAGAAATGAGAATGGAAATATCCACTCCATTTTTAAGGGTCCCTCAGATATGCAAACAAATACATAACTTTCTCAAGCTTTTCTGGTCCAATAGAAGCAGAAAGAGATCAGGAATGGATCAACAAGGTCTGAATGGAGTGTTATCTCAAGTGCAAGTGAATGTCTTTGCTTTAGAAATTAGACTGCACAGTAACGTAACAGAATAGCAAAGAGAGAACTTGCCTTGCACCGCTTCAGGTGCCCAGTTATTCCAATATCTTCTTCCACCATGCTTATTTTTGCCATCAAAACAATTTAGTTTAAAAGAATGTTAACCCCAGAGACTTTCTGCACTGTACTTGTTTATTTTCCTACAAATGTTCTTGTGCTGCAAACCAATGTGGTGACTACTCTGTATATGCCATTATTTCTAGGAGCCAAACAGAGTTGTGCTAAATTAACTAATGACGTGATTGTACCATCAAACAAATTCAATTTAATCATAATACATGCATGCTGCCTCTTGGAGAAAAGCTTGAACTTGGAGAAGGATAACAAAAATCTAAAACACCAATATAAACTTATTTAAAAATCAAGCATCCAGTGTAGATGTTTTTTTGGTACTTGTACTGCATGTTTCTATTGCTACTTTATTACTGCAAGTTTCCATTCTTACTTCTTTACTATGGAGCAAGTTCATCCTTTTATTTTAGAAAAAACTCTGTATTTCATCTAGAGTAGTGGAGATTAGGAATATTATTTTAGAATTGTAGTCTGCTTCAGATCTGGGCTATTTTTAATTCCATTTGCCTAAGAGATTTTTTTTTTCCCAAGAAGGACTTGCAGGAAAAAGTCCTCTTGCTTACTTCTGCAATTCAAGCTCATCATGTGTAACCCTAAAAATTCACTGCTTCTAGTTACTAGCATTGGGATGTATTTCTGGTTTAGTGACTAGCTTAGACCAGTCACTCACCTTTTAGATGGCCAAATGAACCCTACTTATGAGTGCTTTCTATACTGTAAAAGATGATCAGTCTGGCAAATTGGTATAATACTCTAGGGTCTCTCAGATCCTCAGTTGCTCTGATGTCTCTCAGCTGAGAAATAAAACAAGGTCTTGATTAGCAGTATTTATTAAAACCCTGTGGCACTTTTTGCCCGAGCTGACTATAGATGGGTAATCACATCGACAGTTACATAACGAAGATAAACATTTCACGGCATTATAAACTCTCCTGCTGTGAAGCACAAGCCACCCACCAACTGCCTGATTTTAGGAAGAACCCTCTCTATTACATAAGTGTTCAGTATGGGGGTTTCTTGCACCTGCCTCTGAAGCATCTGGTACTTGTCACCTTCAAAAACAGGATTCAAGACTCGATGGACAACTAATCTGAGCCAATCTGGCAATTTTTATGTAACCAAAGGCTCTTTGTGACAGGGGGACGTGTCATAGTTCTCACTGATGTATCTACTGAGTTCCCAGGGCTATTTAAAATGTGTATTGTATGTTCTTCCTTGAAAGTTCATTTTTAGGCTGCTTGATACAAGGTAATATTGTAGGAATCGCTGTGCAAATGTGCGAGTGGGACTATATTCATATGTGTGATTGTGGGTGACTTTTAAGTACATTTCTGTTCATGAAGAAGCAATGAATTGCTAGCAGAGAAAGTGGGAGTACTATTACATAAGTTGGAGCTATTCAGGATATCTTTAACTCGTTCTCATATGCTTGTGCATTTTTCCTCTCCTTGCAGAAAGTGCAGAACAGGTGTAACTATTTAACATCGTCTGTATCTCACCCTAGATTCAACTCCTCCCTACAGTGTTAGTGTGGATTCCTGATAGCTCTCACAAGCAGATCACACAAATGATAGCAAAATACTTGTGAAAGAATTTACACAATAGATTCGTACCAAGAGACTTTATTATTTATAAGAAGAAAAATTTGAGGTACCTTCTACTGAAGTAACATTTTTGATTTCAAAGCAATCTGCAAATTGCAAATAGGAAACCTATTGTTCTTCAAGAGGATGTATTGGGCTCTGGGATGGTACATGGTCATATTAAAATCAACTAATTTTCTGTCTAGGCCATATTCAAATCTCACTGATGTTTTTAAGAGTTAAGCTCATGCATAAAGTTAATGACATTCTTGACCTCTTTGTGGCTTTAGGATAGTGTAACTTGCTGTCTGTATTAAAACATGTCTAAGCATTTCCTAAACAAAAGTCTTGTAGTGCACAGCAACAGTGAAACATTTTATTGTGGGGCATTAACAAAACCATATCTAATTGAAACATAATACTCTTTAAATAAAAAAAAATTGGCAGCATTAGATGCTGTATACATGCTCCTTGGTAATGATATTTAATATTTTAAACATCAGATTAATCTGAAACTCTCCAACCAATAGACTTCTTGAAAAGCTCTCCAAACATTTTCATCCATTGCTGTGGGTTCCAAATGTATTGGCTCTTTGTCTTTTTCCTGGTTGCACTGTTGCAACTGTCACTGAGTCACACAGCTCGCTTTGGGCCTGCAGCCAAGTTGATTACAACAACAACTTGTGAACCATAAAAAGGTAGTCTCGGATCTCAGAGAGAGCTGAATTATAGAGAAAAAGGACACAATTCTTCTGAAAAAAGACTGGACTCAATAAATACTTTTGCATTGTTCTCTCCACTTTCTCAAGAATAATTTGGTTATCAATGGTGAAATTAATTCTTTTGAGACATCACAGTCAGCTACAAATGGAAAAGATGCTGAAGCTGTCTGGAGTCTGTCAGATGTTAAGGCAGTACCTGTTAGTGGACAGATCACACACACACAAGTTTAGGGACAAATGTGCCAAAAAATTTATTAGCTCTTTTCAGTGTATTTCAGTGTTACATGGGCATGTCAGTAAAATGACTGTTCACCAGCTTTCTAGGAACATTTGACATCTCCAGGGTTTAAACAATAAAACTAACAAATTTCTTTTTATAGTAACATTTACACAGGTTGTTTTTATACACTGGATGGTAAATGTACCAAATAGGAAGGAATTAAGATGTTGGCTTTTGGGGAGCCCTGGAAAACACTGTAATTAAAATAATATCACAACCTTTTTGGATGACTGACTCCCCATCTTCCACAGCACAACATGGCACACATAAATCATTTGGGCAAAAATAGTTGGCTTCCAGTATTTTAGCCCATATATTTTATTTGATTAGTTCAATGGGGTTGGGTATATAGGTAAAGGGTTATGCTTAAAAGGTTTAGTTTCCCTGGCGAAACATCAATTAAAAAATGAAGTTTTGCATAGATAGCTAAAAGATTCTCTAAAGTAATAAGGAAAACAACGTGAAGTTAACTTGCTCACATAAGCACCTACGTTATATAATTTCTCTGTTGTAGTGACCTGTTAGTGTTAGAACAACCCTATGTATTTCTCCTCTATGCTTGGTGGGAAGCTGATCTCTCTCTTCATTCCCTAATTAAGAGAAAACATTTTAATATCCAGCCTAAATCTGTTCATGATCAGATTATACTCATGTGTTCTTATGACAACACTGTCTGCTAGCTTAAATAGTTATTCTCCCCCTTGATATATTTAGTCCCCATCATTATATCAGTCCCCGTACTCTAGATGAACCAGTCCACAGTCTTCCATTTTCTTCTCATATGCCAAGCTCTCCATTTCCAAGACCAATTGAATAGCCCATCTCTGCCACTACTTTAGCTTGAATTCATTCTTCTTGAACATGAAACACAGTAATTGTGCAGAATAGTTCATATGAGTTATTGCCAGGGCTCTGTGCTAATGGTATTATTCCTTCCCCATCCCTGATACAGCCTATGAATGTATTTCTCTTTTTCTTTGGTTATATCAGATTGGTAGCTCACATGGTTTTGTATCCAGTTGATGTTTACATGTCCTTCTCCTCTCGGGTTTCCTCTAGCTGAAAAGCTTGAATTTTACAGTAAAACTTTTGTTCTTAGTTTCTAAATGCTTGATTTTAGCCTTTGAATTTCACTCCATTTCTGCTACTCCAGTCCTCAAAGTCATCCAGTTTTTCTGGTGTGATATCTCCCTTTATTGCCATTACTTTGCTTTGTCAGTCCATCTCACAACCACAGCTGTTTTCAGTGACATCTACATCCATCCAGATGCAAATAGGACTAATCCAAGAGCAGTGCTTTAGGAACTCTGCTTGCTGCCTTTTTGCAGCTTGATGATTTCCTTTCAACAACTGATGAGAAACATCTGCACTTTGTAAGGTGGCATGGAGACCACAGCTCCTGCATGTATTTTTAAATGAAATTTGAAGATGCATTTTGTAAATGGAAGAAGTAGAGACAGGATTACTGCTTTTTTTTCCCCCCAAAGGTATTAGAATCATCATTCAAGGCATTAAAGCTGTTTTTGTCCATCAAATTTCCCCCTGCTACCTCAGTCTGGAAACATTTGCAGGCAGTTCACTAGTTTATATGGGAGCATTTTAACAACTTCAGAACAATTAAGGACAAATAAACAGTATTAATATTCAGACTAAGTATAAAGAAGTGTGATGAAATTTTGATGCTTCATTTGATTTATAATTCTGATTAGAAGGCATCAGGAAACCTACAGCATGTCTCCCCTTTCATCCAAGTTTGATTAAAAAACTGTGGAAGTAAAACTAAAAGTCTTTGTGAGGTAGAATGTTGTCAGGTTCATTCAGATCCAGAAATTCAAATATATCTTGGAACAGTAAGGCAGAAACCATACTTAGTTTCAGTTTAATCTGCAAATCACAAAGCTGCATAAGAACTAACAACAATTTATAGAATTCTTTACAGTTTCATTATACAAGGCAAGACATAAAGAGTAACAACCCCTATCTGCTTTCTCTCATTTCTTAGATTGTAAACTGTTTGAGGTAGGGCTTGTTTTAAGATTATTCTGTTTCCATAGTGCTTAGAAAAATGGGCTCTTTTTCTTAGTTGGCACTATTGTAAGAAACACCATTTCTGAAGAAGTATGGACAAAACCTGCCCTGTTGTCAATGAATCATGGATAATAGTAATGCTTTACATATTTCCTCTTAGCCTCCACATTCTGTAAGGATAAAAAAAATCTCCCACTGTAAATAACAAAGTACATGTATTTGCTGTACAAAGAACTGTGTTCAGTTAATTTAATTACTAAATCCAAGTCACAAATACACAAAAAAACTAATAAGGTTTTAGAAACTATTTTTAATTATTTCCATTGTACACATCAGCTGCAATATATATGATATGACATTCCTACATCTCTGATCTTCCCTGAGAAGGGAATTTTAAACCCTATTCTTGATTTTCTGAGATTGATTAAAATGCTTCAGCACAGCTGAATTGTGCAGGTGTAAATTGTCTGTGTGTGGGAGGAAGAGACAGAATTGCTTCTCTTCAGCCTGATCTGACTTACACTACAGCAAACAGCCTTTTCTCTTTTACGAAATGTGTGGTAGTTAAGAAGCATCCTGCTCCTCTTGTGATCTGGTGTACTGACAGAGTGTTTCCAGTTATTCATTCTAGATGGAAATGCAGACAAGTACAATGAAGAACACATGGCTGGAAATGTGCTCTGGGTTTTTGGTAGAATTCTTCCATTGCTAAATCAATCTAAATGCTCATGAAGTACCCTCATTTTTAAATTGTTTCATACATACACACACACATACACACACAGACACTCATTCATGGACACACGTGTGTCTCTCCATGCACGCATACACAAGTGTGTGCACAGATATACATACATATGTATGCATGAACACATATCTTGTGCATGAATCAGAATGGGTCAGGTTGGAAGGGACCATAGTGGATCATCTGGTCCGACCTCCATGTCATCCTAGAGCATGTGGCACGGGATTGTCTCCATACAGTTGTTGAATATCTCCAGTGGGGGAGACTTCACAGCCTGTCTGGGCAACCTGTTCCAGTGCTTGGTCACCCACATAGTAAAGTTCTTCCTCATATTCAAGTGGAACTTCCTGTGCATCAGTTTCTGCCCATTGCCTCTTGTCCTGTTTCTTGGCACCACTGAGAAGAGTCTGGTTCCATCCTCTTGACCACCTCCCTTCAGACAAGGTCCCTTCTCAGTTGTCTCGAGGCTCAACAAGCCCAGTTCCCTCAGCCTATCCTCAGGAGAGGATGGTCCAGTTGTTTCTGTAAATTTCTATCATCTCAGTTGTTCTTGAAAAATTAAGCATTTTAAAATTAATAGACATTTTCAGCTATTTGTCTTCCATGACATTATACCTACTTGGTAGGCTCTGGTGCTGCTGGCATCAGAGTGTCTGCGGCCTTCAAAAACTGGGCTTCATTGCACTGGCCATTGAATGAGCATGTAGAGAATAATCCAGTAAGGAGTGGAAGTCCAATTGTGTTTGCAGACAGAGATGGGAGACACCTACAACTATTATCTGTCCATTGCCTGGAGCTGGATAGGGAGACTAGATTGTGATTGAGGCACCTGGATCATCAGAGGCCTGAGGACATGTGTTATATATTTTTTTCTGCTGTGATTAGTCCAAGGTTGTACTGAGTCCCTGTGGTAAGAGCATGAATTGATTCTAGATCTCTTGATTTCACTCTAATATGTTAACCGCACATTATTCTCCTACTGTTACTAGAAAATGTGTACCTGAAAGTGCTGCGTATCTGAGATTGCTGGGAACTGTTATTTAGCTTGACTGGCTATGAATCAATTTAGAACAGTAAGACTGGGCATACTAAAAGTGGATTGGTAAAGCATTTTGGGAAATTAGGAAATTAAACCCCAAGAGAGCATCAAAGAGTGAAACTTTCTTGGAAGTCAATGGAGAAAGCAGCTGACTGACATATATTTTATAGAAAAATCCACCTGGTGTGCAAAAGCAAATGTTAATGTAAAAGCAAGTAATTTTTTTTTTCAGTCATTTAATTAGGAACTTGCTGTGCACAGGACACAGACTCCTGGTGAGCTGCAGAGGGCTATCCAGTGAAAAATACATTTTGAGCATGTTCTTTGGACTCTTGTCTTTTAGATTCCCATCAATGAAGTCTTGAGATACCGTCTGTTTGCTGATATGCCCTCCTAAATCAACATAGTAGTTACCTCAGTTGAAGTAAAAATAGCATCTGAGAAGCACTCCTATAACCACTGTTCAGGTTCCAAAACAGATAAAGAAAGTAAGTTTATCTTCAGAAATGAGAAGGAGTCAAGCAAAACAGTCATTCAGCACATTTGTCTATTTTTTGTCCCCAATCTCCTGAAACCATCAGAAAAATTTTGCTTCACAGTATTAATGATCTGATAGGAGAAATGATTTTTGTTAAGGTTTTAAAAAGTACAAGAATAGACAAAATGGGACAAGGACAATAGAAAGAATCAAGGAGAGCATTTTTCTTGATCTGGTGCTAAATTTCTTAGTACTTATAAGCTTTCAAAATCAGCTGCTGAATTTTGAGGTGGAGTACTTGATTACGATATGTAGCAATAAGCTTTTGCTGGTTTTTATTACTTTAGCATTTATGTAGATGACATTGACTGTAGCAGTTAACTTGGACTTTTGGGCAATAATTGTTTATGGCCTATTATTTCTGTATGTATTTTCAAGTTCTCTGTCATATGAATCCTATTGTCAGGAATTTTCTGTGCTCCACTGTATTACTGATCTAACAGATATTACAAACTTCCAAATATGCATATGTTTACATATATATTTTCAGTTTTGCTTTTAGAAATGTTACTGTGTTTTATATGGCTTATAGAAGGTTTGGGATTGAATTTCTGCCTGGTGTGAGAATGTGAAATTATATTATTGAGAAACATAAGCTTATGGAAGCCATAAATATATATGAAATGTAAATAAATCATATTCTTCTAGATTACAGGAAATAGTCTCTTTGATATCTTCTGCCAACCCCACAGTGCGAGGGATGTCTCCAAAGGAAAGATGCTGTTAATGGGAATATATAGTTTCACAATAATTTTCTAACAAACACTCTCTAGATCTCATTATTTAGGTACAAGGCAGCCCTGAAGCAGTCTGACCTTGGGACCAACAACTTCAAGACTTGGGAGTGCAAAAGGAGCAGCCTCTTGCCACTACTAGTCTTCTGAACATTTCAGCTGCATTCAGCTGGGTTCAGCTAGATCAGGGTGTTTGTTCTTTAATCTTCCCACATCTCATTTGCCTTTCTCCAACAATGTCAATGTTTTATTTGCTTTTCCATTAGAAAGAGTTGTAATCAATGGCTTTCAGGACTGGTGAGTGGCTGACATTTGCTTTGGGATTACCTCAGACTGTGAGACCGTTACTATCTCCTGTGTTGGCCATGAGTATATTTCACAGATCATATATGCTCGCTACTGTATGGTGATTGCTTCTATTAAATGAAACACATGGAAGAAACTTTGCCAACATCTTAATGAATCTCTGAGAATGATTCTCTTGTGGTTCAGCTGCCTTGCTGAAGCTCCTAGATCTTTCATTTTCAAATCTACCACTTACATTTCCATAGACTTTCATCATTAGCTCACAGATAAGGTGAAGAAATGCGAAGCCCAAGGTTTGGTGCACACTCTTGCTTTCCAAACACCACAAAGATTCTTCAAACACTGTAGACCACAGAAAATTTATTATGCAATTGAAGCTATTGTAAATGAAAAAAAGTCAGATGCAAAAAAAAAAAGCTGTTGTCCAATTATATATATTTATGTTTCAAATGTTCTCATGGGATTCAGAAGAACAGAATAGATGCTACTCTCAAATTACTCACAAGATTGCTATAGAAGTCATCCTGCTATTCTTAGAAACAGTTCTGAGAACATATCTTTTGCTGCACCATCACGAATAAATCCTACTTCATCTCAAAACCCACAGAGACTCAGAAGCCTGTTCTGTGCCACCTTCAGATTGATCAGGATACCCCATTCCATCATTTTGGATGAATCATTGAATCTTTCCAAGTAAGATTGTTACTAACACATAACTACCACCCAGGTAACAGAAATGGTACTCTCTTTACTTACTGCTGAGCGAATAATCACCAGCTGGGAAAAGCAGTAGCGGGCATCAGGCAATACATGAAAGGCTAGAGAGTCAATATTAATCAGCCAACGTGATGAAAAACTGAGCTGCAGTATTTTTCTCTAGCTTCAAATAAATTCTCTTTATCTTTAATATTGCATTGGAATCTCTTTACATAAATCATGGTTCTCAGGCTGCACCTCACAAAATGTGATCAGCATTTAAAAAAAAAATCCCTTTCAGTCTGACTGCAAATAATATTTTATGGAGAGATCCCCTATAGAGGATAAGACTAATTCTACTCCAATTTGTATCAATTTGAAAGCTTTATTTTTAGATTTTAAAACTGTCCCCTATTTGGCTTCACACTTTTCTGATTTTGTGTTCTCTTTTCCCATCCATTTCTCAGTTTTAGATATTTCTCTGCCTTCCTTTTCTGCCCTTTTCTTCTGTGAGTCATTCTTCTATGCATACTACACATCCCTTCTCCCAAATGCATGCGTCTGGTAACTCTTACATGGAAACTTGAATTGGTGAAAATTGTGGTAATGCACCTGAAAAAGGTACAGAATATTAAGATTTTCATAATGGTATCACTGAAAATCTGATTTTCTACTTTCAATATACTTCCTTTGCAATATATCAGTGATCTAGTATATTTAGCATGATATATGAATCTCTCAGGTTTTGTAATGCAAAAATACATGAGTCAACAAGTCTTAAGAATCAGGAAGAGGAATTATAACTTCACAGACAACAGAAATGTCCACTGAGACTGGCAGGTTCACTAACGGTCTGTTGGACTATCTGCATGAGAAAGCCTTCTCTAGTAAAATCATGCAATTGTACAGCACAGAATATTCCTATGAGACATCTGCTTGGGGTTTATTTTACCACTTCCATGTTGTGCTATTTTGGCATGACCATCATTAGGCTTTTGAGGTCTGAAACAAACCTACAATAAAATGCTATTTTTTTAGTATAGTTATAAAACACTCACAGCATGAAATCCAGTACTGCCTCCTCATACACCACAAGTTAGGAAATGGTGTGGGATCACATTTGCCTGTTGCTATTTTCTTAATGTAATTTGATTTTTTCAGCTTTTTAAAGCTTTATTTATTTATTTATTTATTCATTTATTTATTTTATTTACAGTCCTTGTATTTTCAATAGCCGAGGGTGAGCGACTAGAAACTAACACACAAAGAACTCTTCAAGATATATGAAGACAAGGCAAAAAAGAGAGAAGTCTGAGGAGAAAAGTGTTACGTTCTTTGAGAAGACAGTAGGTCTTCTGATAAAACATAGCTTGTGCCCATTCTTCTTGCTCTCATTTGAAAGAGATGCAGTATTAGATGCTATCTGACATTAGAAAACACAAAAACCCAAATCTACATATGCAACTAATTTAATCAAAGGGATGGGAGGGATGATTGGAACAGATCAAATGCCAAAACCAGACTTTGCCACAAGAAAAAGTGGAACTGGGAATGGAGTGGGTAAAAAATTTAGTCCATATGGTTTCATTATTGATGTTCAATGTCTTTGTCATCTGCTAAACAGAGGGAGATGCAACTTGAAGTATGTTGTCCTGGTTGAACTTTTTGATGGCTGCTTTCCCCATATTTCTCTCTAAAGAACAATAATCACCAAGGGCTACTGCATAACAACATTTCCTTTTTATTCAAGTAGAGGCTGTACTTCCTGTCACCTCCAAATGTAGCTCAATATAGAGTCCTTGGAGAGAAGGACAAGAAAGCACAGAGTGTTTCTTACTGTGCAGTAAGATGGGCCGCTTGCCTCTGGCACACAGAGGAAGGCTTTAAGCAACATAATTTTTCTTTTGATCCTGAAAAAGATTCAGTTGTAAAACCACATGGTTGGTGCAAGTGTCCATGGATCAGAGTAAGCTTCCTGCTGATGGGACACATGCCTGAGACTGTGCTGAGCTGGTCCAGGCAAAGTAGTAGGAGTTGCCATGTTTAGGGATCTGGACCGGGCAAGTTCTAGAAAATGGACCTTGCAGTTATGGAGAGACAGATGAGATATTTCCCCCCTGACCAGAACTGTTTTCTATATCCCAGATTCTCTTGTATTATAAAATAAGGAATGTATATATTTTATATACAATTTTTATTGTATATAAAACTTGGAAGACAGAGGCTGACCCTTTGTTGCAGTTCCTCTGGGATCAGGAAGGAAAAATGAGCAGGAAGTACAAAACAACCTAGAATTCATGTTTTTAGCATTCAGATAGTGCTTAAATAGTTAATACCATGCCATTAGTTCTCATGAGCTAGAACTTCAGTTTGGGAGTTGTGCAGCACAGGAACATTACTAGCAGTCTTTTTGTTGGGATTCAATTTGGCACAGGATTGCAGGACATAGGATGGAGGGGCCATGGGACCCGGCTGGCAGGTACTACAGCACAGGTGTACAGTGAATGGCATAGAGCTCGTCCTCCAGGTTGTCTCATTGTTATTCTAGTGCTTTATCACAGTGGGACGTGTTTTTCCCCACTATGAGAAATAAATTTAAGTCACAGTACTCTTATTACTCAAGTGGGATGAGGCATACATGTTTAATATTAGTGCCAGCATTTTTGGAGAGCACTGCAGATTATGTTTCCTGCTGAGTTCAGAATTCTCGTCCATTCAATAAAACAGTTTCTACCCCTGTCCACTCCCCCAGGCAATCAGGGTTTCCAATTTAGAAATCAAAATACTCCAGATCTTTTGAGCATCTTCATCTTAGAAAAGGCGTATCAGATTTAGTGCTGAGCTTCTGCTTGATCCAGTCACACATTTTGATCAAACTTTCAGAACTGAGTAAAGCATTAAGTACACTTCTTCCAGTATTCATTTTTTTTGTGAATTATTCATTAAGTCTAAAGCAGTAATTGGCTGCTGTGTATTCTGAAAGATAGCCTCCTCCTCTGCTGAACCACAAGTATGAATATTGAAGGAGCCATGTAATTCAGACTCAGATGGATATGATTGTTATACAGTTTTTTTGTCCAGGTGGATCAATAGCTAGCATCTCCACTTATGGGCAAGAACATTTTAATCCACGAAAGGATTAAACCTCCAACTGATGTTTACATGAATTTTATCAGCAAATTTAACAAGATCAAGACTAAGTCTCAAACAAACCATTTGAAATCTAAGCAAATGCATTTTTACTACCGAGATTTTTATCACGTCTGTGTTATTGGTTGCAAATATAGTTCAAGTCAATGAAAGAGCAACTATCTGTCATTTAGCTCTCTAAGAAAGGTGCTTGTATATAAGCTGCAATTTGCACTGCCTTACTTCAGTAAAAACTATGAGTAGCTCTCATCAGTGCGGAGATATACTGTGCTCTAGAGCAGTCTAATCAATTGCCAATTTTAATTTCCAAATCAAAACTGTTTATTAGACATTCAAGAGCAAATATATATGCACTCAAAAGCCTGATTTTTAAAGGAACTCAACTTAGAAATAATCCTGCTTATTAGGAAGAAAAATAAACAAACCCCCAAAACTTGAAGTAAATAGTATGTTCCCAGGCTGAAATTATTCTAAGTTTGGAGAGAAATTTAAATATTGCCTATAATTTCATGCAAAGTGGTTAAAGTATCACCATTATAGTTCCAAATGTTTGCCCTTGCTCTGCATGAGTGTAATGAAAGTTAGGTCTCAACTGATCAGAATAATTAAATCATATGTTTATAATACAGTAAATAAACATTACAAGGAAAATCATATAATTTCTTTCATTAACTCTGCATGGCATATTCTCTGGCAGAGTATGAGAATGTCAACAAAATGCATAACACAACACCTTATCATGCAAATATTACACATGTAAATGAACTGAAACCCGATGATTTAATTAACAATTATCTTGCTGTATAAAAGACTTTAAATATACTTGAGTATATTAGAATATACAGTAAATATTTCCTAAATTTTAAGTCCATGTTTCATTCAGCAGGCAGGGAACAACTTCGTGTGTCATATTATTGTCCTGGAACTTCTGCTTCCCAGCAAAGATCAGTATGATTGGTTATACTGATAAGACTGAAGTGTTACGAATTTAGGCAGCCATTTGTGGATTGGATATTTATGTGTACTTTCCCGTTTTCATCTTAATGTATGTGTATTTTTCTGTGCACACATATGCACGTGTAGAACAGAAGATGGAGAAGAATGTTGTAAAGTAACTTGTAAATGAGTAACTTGATAGGACACCTGCATACAAAGAGAATGTTACCCACCTTAAGTGCGAGGCAAAAGCTGTACCTATATGAATCTATAGGTGGATCTATAGCTTTGCCATAACGGAGGCAGCTGTGCTGAGTGTGTTTTTTACAATGAGGATAGCAATGTTCCAATAAGCTCCCCTAAGGTAGATTTGGGCAAGCTCATTAAAGGCGTTTGTGTGCTGTAGCACAGTTACTAAGGGTTTCAGAAAGTGCTTAGTTTGGGTTAAAGGATGGAAAATAGATTAACTGGTTTTATTTATGAATGAAAACCATTTTGGGCTGGTAATATATCAAAAAAACCCTGTAATCCATTTCAGAGTTTCATAATACAACCAGTCATATTTTATAACTCAACACAAATACATTATGAACTACTGCCTGACCAGTTCTGTATTTCTAAAATGGAGCTTTACAATCACAGTGCACCGTAGGAAACGAAATGCAGAGAGAAAAGTTTTTCTTACTTTGATGTGTGCCAGAGTCTCCACCTTAGTCACTCTTCTTTCCTAAAGAGCAGCATCAAGTTGCTTATGTGTTAGCACTTCTCTTAACATTATTTTAAAGCATTCAAGAAATAAATCCTACAGAAGCTGCTGCTGGTAACAGGCTTAGTTCTAAATGAAAAGTTGAATCAGTAACTTTCTCCAACAAAAGTCAGAGAAGCGAGCTAAGTTTTGGTAGTGCTTTAATCACAGCAATCTTTGCACATCCATGCTGCTGTAACTCAGTGCAGGTTAGTTTTTTTCCAGTAATCCAACTTTTGTCAGGTCTGAGATCACAGACATTTTGATATCCTTGGTGCTCAGAAGCTGGTCTTTGCACATGAAGGAAACAATAATACATACTACTATTGCTACTACTACTGAAAAAGACAAATATAAAACTTGCATTTATGACAAAAGATTTCCAGCACTGAAAATTGTTCCAGAAATGAATGGAGTCACAAGTCCGAAAAGACTGGGAATTTGAATCCAGCCAATCTGGTCTCAGCACCTTCCTTGGTGTTTTTCTTTTGGTGCTGACTTTCAGATGCAAAATTCTCTTCAAATTATTTTCTTCTCAGTGCTGGGTGTTTTGATGATGACAATGAGCAGTGAATCTAGTATCTCATAGTGCTCTTTTTGTACCCCTGAATCCACATTATTATCAGTATTTCTTGTTGGGTTATAAGATTTAGTTTAGAGTATTTGTACAGTCCCTTGGGGGTTTTATGCAAAAGGCATAGTGGAGATAGAAGTTACTTTCAATAATGAAACTTTAATGAAGGTCCTTTGATACTGCAAAACATGATTTAATTCTTCCTATTTTATAGATCAATTAAAAATAAGAAACTAAGTTCTGACTTATGTACTGACTACCAGAAGTACTTACAACTCAGATATTATACTACTAACACAAAATTAAAGAACTGAATGTGTTCAAATTTTTCTCAAAACAAGCTCTTTCTAAAGCAAAGTCAGAACTAGTAAGCACTGGTTTAAGTTCCTTTTCTTTTTTTTTTTCATAACATAAGATTTCTAAACTCTAATAATAGAATCTTTGGCCCAAAGCAACATGATAAATAACTAAGATGCAAAATAAGTAACAGCATAACCCCCTTTTTTTTGTGTGTGAATTTGTACATTTTATTCCACAGAGCGTCATATAACCAGAATAATACACATCCTGGCTTTTCTTCTTCAAGCTCTGTTTGCCATTGCTCTTTATGGTGAGTAATGATTTGTACTGGAACTAACTGAGTGCAGAGAGTGTAAAGTAACATCTCCACATTTAGGAGCATTTTATACCCAGTTTAGGCTGCATTTGTGCAAGTGCTGTGCAACAAGTATGAGTGAAGCCCTTCAACTGTAAAAATGGATGATTCAGCAAACTATTGCTTATATGAGTCACACTTACTTTGCTGAGCAGATTTTTGATCTTAACAACTGTCTATACCATCCTGAGAAAGCATTCTGGAAAAAAGTTTTAAGTGAAATAACTCTGACCCATTGCACCCCTGCTATGTAGGCAAAAAACTACATATTGCTATTGCCTATAGTCAGCTTGTCTGGATCTAGGTGGTAGTTTAGAAACTGGACATGTTCAAATCCAGGTTTGTCTGGCTACAACGAAAGCTATACTTTCAGATTTGTTTTCTACATACATAAGCCCAGCACTAGCAAATAGATCTGCAGCACAGAATGATTTTATTTAGCAAATCACTAATTTATCACTGGGACAACCAACCAATTTCAGCAGTTAGGCTGGTGACATAACCTTTGCATAGAAATCCCAGCTGATGGACTTGTTTTGCATCTCATGCATGAAAGCATGAATGGACAGGAAAGCCAAAAGAAAACGTTCAGAAATTGCTTTAAATGCTTTTTAAGGGCCAGATTTAACCCTTTAGTTGCAGAAAAGCATTCTATGATTGTCTTATTTGTAAAATGCTTTTTGGAATGACCTCTATGTAAATTAAATTCCCCAATCAATTGTTGTCTCCCTATGGGCAAAACTCATCAGCTGAAATTATGGAAATTATGGTCTTTTTTTTTTTTTTTTTTCCTCAAATAGCAGTTTTCTATGCAGGTCATAAAAAGTTCAATCCCAAATGAGAAACTTTTCAAAGGTTTGTGTCCACTTACAAACCAGTAATTTAGCTCAGCATGAGTATGTGGCCAATTTGTAAGGCAAGATGATGCAAGGACTGGGTAACTCAGTTTACTGCAAAAGTGGCATTTTTTTCTTAAGTAAACCTAACTTTCCAAGGTTGATTACTTCTCTATTTGTTGAATTTATCCTAGTAAAGAACACTGCCCAATCTAAGATTCTTTAGTTTCTTATCTACGCTATTTACATAATTGGCAATGACCTGCATGTGCAAAGCAGTAACAGAATCATTACTGTCCTGTATTGAGAAGTGTCTGCCAGAACTGCATGTTGTCTTTTAAAAGTGGAGTTACTTTTTGGTTAAATAATTCTTTCCTTAACAAATTCCAGTCTTAATACTACCAACATGCATACCAAATGTGGAAACCTTTTAAATCCTCTGACTTTCCATATAGATATGCCCAATCACAGACTAAAGGTGAACAAGGGTATCCGTTTTACTGGGAGTCATCAGATAGATGCTCTGTGCTATACATCACCTAGTAAGTATGTCTGTCACTCATGAATGGATAATTACTTGGATGGCAACAACTGCGGTCCAGTTCCTTTTGATATCCAGAAAAATGTTTTGGTTGGTATCCAGAAAAAATGTTTTGGTTTTGTACCTCTGATGAATGGCACTAAAATATTTTGCTTATATTCAGTGCAATGTTTAGGGTTCTGATCACGATCGCTATAATAAAACTCCAGGACTACAGAAACATTTCACCAGTTTATCTCAGAATACTTTACAAAGACGTACAGTTTAACACCGTTTTATAGCAGGAGAAATTGTGTGTGAGAAAGATAAAGTGACAAGACTGAGGCCATGAAAACAGCTAAGCAGAGACAGAAAACAGTTGAAGCTGTCTATGTTGTAGTACTTTAGCCACATTCATGAAGGATTTATATAATTTTGGATAGAAGAGATTCAAACATTGGGCTCTGCTCTGAGTTTTGGAATTTTGAGTTGTGATCTCAGCTGGGATCAGTCTCTAACTGATTTATGGTAATCTAATAGTAGGCTATTCTTGGAAGAATGAAAATATACATATTTTGCCTTATATATTGGCTAATTTTGAAGCATGCTTGGAATCACAGAGAAGAGAGGCTATCTTAAGAGGGATGTGAACACAGCTAAAAAAAGTCTTTGTGTTTACTGAATTTGGGGGCTAAAATAACATCCAGTCCCACCAGAAGGTGACAGGTTGTGTTCTACTCTAAGTGAACTGATTCTGAAAAAGAACAAAGAGTGGACAAAGAAAAAACTTTTCACTCAGAGAACTTAAAGGACCACTGCTTAAACTCCACATTTCAGGCAGAAATGAATCTGATAGGAACACACCCGCTTTCTCTCAGAGAGCTGTTCATGCCAAATCTTTGGAAAAGGGAAAGCCAAACATTCTGTAGCCACTGAAGCTACAGAAGGAAAGAGAAAAGAACTGTCTTCCTATAAAGCCTATCAGCAGTTAAAACTGTTTTGTCTCACTGGAGTAGTGCAGAGCTGCTAAGATGGCCTGTAGGTCAGTGTCTTCATATTACAGATGAGAAATTCAGAGACTACTCAAACTATAACATCAAGTAAAGAAACTTGATTTGTGGCCTTCATAAATCCAGTCTTCTGTTTAAACAAGAAAATGGCTTTTGGATTGATTAACCATGCCAAGAAGGGATTTGGAAATACCAGAGCAGAAACCTCTAGCATTGCTCTAGTTCGAAAAGATAATTGTTAAGTAAACAGAACTTTCAAAGCAAGAGCTTTGCTCTGCATAGCAAATAAGCACTTAATCAGGCATGTAAATGGACGAGAGGCATCTCAGGTATTTTCTGAAGGTAATTTAGGGGCAGTTAGGACTGCTGTTATGTGCTCGAGTTGGTACCCTGACTAGATTTATAGAAGTGGTCAAAAGAGATTTGGCGAAACTAGATAAAGGTTCTTCAGAGCTACACAGAAGACTGAAGGTCATCATGGAAATGCAAAAATTGCTAGGAAGCACTTCAGATTTATTTTTTGTTATTACTGTTTTCTAGTCTCACATTTGAGAAATATGGAAAGAATCATGCTAAAACTCAAAAAAGGATAGGAAAAATCACAGAAGAAGCTGTGTAATACAGAATTGAATTACGCATGCATATGTTTGAAATTCTATATTGAGAAAGAAAAGATGGCGATGAGGAACATGAGGAAGTACTGGGAAGAGGATGCAAATGTTGTGAGAGGAATTACTGTTGTTCATTTCTCTTCCTCAGCTGGTTGGTCTGGCTTTGGGTGAATTACTGAGAAGACGCATCACAAGTTATGTCTCTGTGTCTGCAAGGGTTGTGATTAAAGTGGACTTCATGCATGTAATTTGCTCAGGTCTGTTGCCAGAGCAGGGTTGGTTGGGAGGGGTGGGTTCCTAGCTGGGCAGGAATTGTGGCAGCACAGGGACAGCAGTGCTGCTGGAGGGGAGCTCTACATGCTGGGTGCTCTCCTTCCTCCCCTGTGCCACCCACACTGCTTCCGAGGGGCTGCTCTTTTAGCCAGCTGACACAAGACCACCTTTGCAACTGGGACTCCGTGGACTTTCGCGTACTGTTACCCGAGAAGGGAGAAATGTGGATGTTCTCCATGGAAAGGGCTAAGTGCATCTTTTGTCTATTAGTTCTCCAGTCAAAACACAGCATGAATTCATTTGTGCAGCTGAGGTGCGACTTCTGGAAACTGCTTCATCATGTTCTGTCCCCTGCCATGCGTTTCCTGTTTGACAGAGGTCACCACCAGTTTCCAGCAATACTTAACAGAATACAGTTAGATATTTTTTCCTCTATATACTTTGACAATATTTAGAGTAAGCACATAAGTGACTTCCCTCAGCTTTTTTGTTGTTTTTTTTTTTTTTTTTTTAAATGTTCTGAAAAAATAAATTCTTGTCTTCAAAACTGGCTCAGTATTTACA
>VZTH01000862.1:1884-23261 GCA_013397815.1 Aleadryas rufinucha
AGCAAGAAATTCGGAGACTCCGCTCGTCTTTTCACTTTCTGGCCAGGACTTTGGGCCTCCCCCAGGTTGGAGGGGGCCCTCTCTCACATCGCCACCAGCGATGCCGTGCAGGGACACAGGTCCCTCCCAGGCACCGCTCCTGTCCCTGCTGCTGCCCAGGGCCCTGTGCCGTGCTGGGAGGGGGCTGGGGACAGGAACAGAGCGGGGCAGGAGCTCCTGCCCCCGCTGCAGCTCTATCTGGGCGAGCATCAGCCCGCAGCCCCGGCTGTGCTGCAGCTGAACGGTTGCAGCCCGTGTCGACACAGCTAACCCCGGCTTAAATTGGGTAATTCGGGTTCTGATAACTGCAGAGATGTGGGAGCTCTGAAGGCCGGGCTCGGGGCTCTCTGCACTGATGGACACTGCTGTTATCAGCCACTGCTGTTATCAGCCATCTCTGTGTCCCATTGTGCTGCATCACTCACATCTGCAGCGAGCGAAGTGCGGTTTAACCCGCACTTAAGCCGGCCTAAAGGGGAACTGGCATGAGAAAGGATGGACTGGGGCTGCTCTGATTGCTGCATCAGGCTGCACCTTTGAACACCCCAGTTGTGTAGACCCAGCACCATTTACACCTGTGGCTCCTGCTTCCACACAGCGGTGTGCAAACACTGCTCACCTGGGGCACACCCACGGAATCACCGAATGCTGGAAGGGACCTTAAAAATCATCTCATCCCAGCTGCCCTGGGCAGGGACACCTTCCTCCAGACCAGGTTCTGGTAATCCTGATAATACTTCTGAATAAAACTGATAATTCTTCTGGAGCTGCTCTGCCCAGCCATTCTAGAGCCTGTTCAGGAAGTTGTTTGTGTGTAAGTCGTAACAAGTGGGAATTGTCTTCAGTGATAACCACAATTAACATCACACTCTTCCCTCTGAGTAAATCTGTGTGAGGGCTGAGCCAGGCTGAGTTTGTTAGGAACAGAGCACAGGTCCTGTTAAACATCTGCCTTTTGAGGCTGTTGCTTTTAATTAAATGAACGTTTTTAACAGGAGAAGATGTATTGCAGCATATCTCTGTAATGATGAATCCATCTTTTCCCCACCTCTCAGTCCACACAGGGCACAAAATCACTGAGGCCAGTGGGGTTTTTCTTTGGATCCCAGTGACTGTGGCTCAGGCCCAGGGAAAGCTGCACAGGAGATCCTGGGAAAGGGCAGTGCACCCAAGTGAGGGGTTGGTTAATGTGATGTAGCCATAAAGCCCAGATTTAAGCAGTTCGCAGGAGCCTGGGGTGTAACTGCAGGAATTCCTGGTACCTCCACTTCCTGTGCCTCTTGAACACGCGCTGAAGCAGGAGGGAAATCGTTATGATAATTAACTGGTTAAAATAAGAGTGAAGAAATCCAATATCATCAGGGTTCAGCAGTCACTGGGTAGTGCACAGACCTCACGCTGATTCTATGTCAAGAAATTAATTTCAGCTGCAGAAAATAACCATCTCCCGGTCCGGGATGGGCTGGCTCCTCCTCCGGGGTGGATTCCTGGCAGCGCTGGGGGATGCAGGGCACGGCTTGAGGATGGGTTTGCTTCAGGGGAGAAATTCGCTTTAAAGGGGAATTCGGATGCTCTGGGTTCCAACACAGTCTTACAGATCTCAGAGACATTTGGATCTATAGAAATTGGGGTGGTGAAGCCTGGCCCTGGCAGGAAAGAGGGGAGGGGGGGGAAAAGGGGTGGGAATGGCTTCACGATGCTACAGCTGAAAAAAAGATACAGATAATCCTCTACACCTAACATACTGATATGAAAATATCGTTTAACCTGGGCAAGTCGTTGGGGTTTTGTTCATTTGGGATAAATAACTTTATTTTGACAGAAGGAGAATAATATATATCATAATTATACTATTAATTAATGTATTATAATAATGATGTTATCTTATATAAGATGAATACTAGAAAATTATAGTCTAAGAATGGGGGCAACCCTTTTCCTTGGAGGAAAAATAACTTCACTGGGGATCCCAAATGTCCAAAGCTGAGGATTTGGTAAGAGGCAAGTCCAGGGGAAGAAAAAAAAAAAACAGGGGAGTGAACACGTGGGAATGCTTCCTTTCAGTAAGCTTAAGGAAAATGCTGGCAAAGGAGGGGAAAATATTGAAATAGAATTCAGAAAATAATAAAATAAAACCCCATTTCAGGCTGGGGAGGGATTCCCAGCCGGTGGGACTGGGTTCTGTGGGGCTGGGGGCTCCAGGGCAGCGTTCCTCACAGAGAGTGTGAAGGGTGCTTCCCATAAAGGTTTTTTTAATCAGTCCGTTTTTAAACAATGTGAGCTGACAGCAGCCCTTTAATATGCATCGCCGAGGCTCTCGGAATTGCGAGGAGAAAGGGCGAGGAGATTTCCCTGGATTTCGGAGCGTGGTCTGGAATTTCATAGGTGCCGAGAAAAGGCAGCCCGGCTTTGAAGTTTCCTGCTTTATATGCTAAACAGCGCTGTTGACTGATTTACTGCGATCTCGCATTCAGGGGGTGGGGAAAAAGGGAAGCCACGGCTTTTTGTGGAGTGCGCGACGAGGAATTATTGACAGATAAGGGATGCGAGTTCCACTCGCTCGCAAATTTGCTTTCAAACCCGGCGAGTTCGCACAGGCGGGGGCTTGTAACGGAGCAGTGCAACATTTAGTACAGCCCTGCCACATCTGGCCAGCTGCAAACATCCCCTGGCTTGGCGCGGGGAGGGCTGTGCCAGAGGGGGAAACGCACGATTTGCAGGCAGCACAAACGTGGGTTTTATTTTTCTAAAAAATCAGTGCACCCCACTTTTCCACCGCTGTTAGAAAAGCTCTTTAATCTCTCTCTCCAGTGGATGTTTAAGATTCCTGCAATATTTAGTCTCCACCAGCACATTTAACCAGACTGATTATGCATCAGAGGCAGGGAGCATCCTCAGCAATAAATTCATATTCATGGGGGGAAATGAACTGTGGAGCATCTGTGGAGTTCCAAGACCAAAAAAAACCTTTGGAACAAAGAAATTCCTGCCAAGGAGTGACCCGGTGAATTGTGCTCTGAGCGCTTGGGTTAGGAACGATCTCTTCCCATGATCCAGGAATAAGTGCCAGGCTGGATGTGGAAATGCTGGAGCACGTTGTGCTGTCTGGTGTCAGAATGTGCAGTTTTAAGCGTGGTTAAAATAAAAAAAAAGCAATGACACGAAGCAAGGAGCAAGAATTGAATGGAGGTTTTGTTTTAGCGCCTCTGAAAGGAAACTGTCTCCTCCAGGAGAACACTTCTTCCTCGATAGCATATCATTAGTTGCTTCTTTACATGCTCTGGAGAGACGTTTCTTTGAATCTTTATGTGTGGCAAGAGGCAGAGAAGGGTGGAGGATAAAAGAGAGCTAAAAATAGCAGGAGCATCTGAATGCACAAACGCAGAACTTGTCTGCAAAACGGGTAACAAAGGCAAACATGCCTTAGCACATCAAAACACTGCTTTTTGGGAGCGGGTATTTCTGCTCTCTAATGACATTTCTGTTGGGAAGGAAATTCTGCCTCCTCCTCTGGCAATCACCGGCAGGACAAATTTCATTCACTCAATTCCCCAAAGTGGAATTTGCTCCCTCATAGTCCCGCTTAACCCAACCCTTCTGTGCTGTGGTTTCCTGTCTATCAATTGAATTCTCAGGCATATTATTATTAAGTCGTTTATATGTTTTTAAAGCACTTGGGTATCTCATAAAAATGATTGCAGGAAAGTGCATTTATGCTGGTACACCTTAATAAACCCAGACCATGCCAGGCACGATTAAACTCTTTTTTTATGTCCCACCATGCAAATCTTCCTGCAGAGCTTGAAGTTTAACTTTCAAAGCTCAGCTGAGTTTATTCAACTGATTACTATCTAATCCACCCACCCATCATCCCACACTCCCTCAAAAAAATGTTCAAATCCTGCCCAGAGTGGTATTTTTATTTTTAAACTTGAATGTCTAAGCATTCCTCACAGATGTGAGAAAACTCGAGGCTTAATCATTACAGCAAACCCGTGCTGGCATTAGGCAGGACACAGCCCTCTGCAGAAACGGGGATTCTCAGGAGTGAACTGGCTGCTGTGTCCCAAAACAACCACATTTGAACACCTGGCAGCCCCACAGCTGCTGGGAGTGAGCTTTTCACTCTCTGTGACACTGGGAAAAGGAGTCACCGTCCCTCTTCCCGTGCCAGCTCCAGCCGGGGCACACACGGGGTCATTTCCCAGCTCCCCAGCAGGGATTGCACCCAAAGGAGAGCTCCAGGCACGGGATAGCTGTTTGTGGGTTAAAACACAGGCACAGGAGGTGTTTGTGGTGAGGGGTGGGGCAGAGACTCACCAGGGACAGTTTGGGGGGTCCCAAGGTGTGTGTGCCATTCCTTCTGTGCCAGGTGACCCTCCTGGCACCTCCTCCCTGTCCTTCATCAGCCTCTGACCCTCAGGGCAGCAACATTTGGCTCTGTTTGAATATTCCGAGCCCGTGCCCAGCGCCTTTTGCTGGCTCAGTGCTGGAAAGAGGATTCCCAAAAGACAATTTATTTCTTTCACTTGAAATCTCTTGTTGGGACCCCAGTCTGAGCCAAAAGCAGGCTGCCTTGGCAGGGCAGGGCAGGGAAGGACAGGGCTGGCATCATTCCTGGCAGAGGCCACTCCAGAAGCTGTCAGAGGCTTTGCTGTGCAGGGCTCTGTCCCACAGAGCATTTCCTGTAGGAAATATTTCACAGCATTGGGCTCTGGAATTCCCTGGGCTGCTGCAAACAAGCAGAACTTGCCGGTACTCAGGGCAGCCACGAATATTTCTGGCTGCAGAGGATCTCCTCCATTCTTTTCTAATCTAACTACATCAATAATTGTAATTAGCTGTCAGCAAACCTGAGCAATTCAGCACAGGTACAGCCTCAGTGTCTGTGAGCGAGGGCTGTGCTGATGTAAAGGGTGCTGGTGAGGGTTCAGTCACCCTGGGACATTTTGGGCTGCAGCAGAGTGGTGTTTGTTGTGCTCAGACATGAATTATGGAGCCGTGGGAGCTGACCAGCCACAGGGAATCAGCAATTTGGTCTCTCTAGGATATCGTAGTGCCTGGCCAGGTGATCCCAGAGGGCTCTGGAGGCAGCTCAGGGCTCCCGGGCACCCCGGCACCTCTGGGGTTTTGTGGTCTGGGAGATCCCAGGACCTTGTGGGGGTTTATTGTGAGGAAAGAGTGACTCCCAAGATGAGCCCAGGGGGAATTCTTTGGGGCAGCTCAGTGGAAAGCCCTCCTGAGGAAGCCCCTTAGACAAACCCCTATTTTTATGTGTCCGTGCAGCCGTTGGGCCAGACCGTCCATCCCTGGGTCCATTTGGTGTGAGCAGGGCAGGTTTGCACAGGCTGGGGAGAGGGAAGCCTCTCCCCAGTGATCAATACCGTGCACCAGCCCTGCCTGGGTTATCCCCAGGCTCAGACACCACTCACACGGGGTATCAGGAGGGGATTTATCCCATCTGCTTCCGTACAATTCCCGGATCAGGTCCCACAAACCCAATTACGGTGTTCCAGAACTCACAACACCCCCCTGAACTCAAGGCACCCCTCTCAGGGTGCAGAGCTGTGCTGAGCACCCCTGGTGAGACAGGGGAGAGCCCCTGGTAAACCCTGGAGTCTGGGAAAATCAGGGCTGCCATGAGTTAATTACGGGGGATTAAGGGCCCGTATGAAAAATAACAGATGTGAGCGAGCAGCAAGTTTGCAAGCAGAGCTATGGCCAATCGATATGAAGCTGTGTTTAGCAGGAGATTATGCACCAAACGTGGCAGGGAGATTAAAAAAAGCAAAACTCTTCCTACTTGAAACCATATTTGAAATGCTGGCAGCATGCAAAACACCCCAATTATGAGAACAGCGTGCTGCCACTGCTGGGGGAGCTTCTCCTTCTTGCTCCTACACAAGGTGATTTTTGAAAGCTTGGCTTATTTTCTTAGTTTGTTTTCACTCAAGCCAGAACAAAGTGAAGCCCAGGTAGCAGAAGTGCCTTAAATAGTTGCTTTGCTGGCAGAGCATAACTTCCAGTCCATTTTGCATTTCTATCCGAGAGTGATTAATCTGAGCTGGAAAGGATGGGAAAAAATAAACATTAGGATAAGTAGATATGATATCAGGAGCTGGCTGGGCTTGAAATTTCTCTTGGTTATTGCTGCTAATGCTCGAGACAGACAGGAACTGCAAATAAATAAATACGTTCTGTTAATATTTGCTGAGATTTTTGAACACATTCCCTCTGGCTCTGCTGGGATCCCGGCTCTCTTCTGCTTTCTGGGAACATATGTGAGATTGAGCTCGAGAACAAATGTTTGGAGGGGTCCAAAGTTTCTAAAACTGGCCCACATTTGTATTTGTGTCAGAGATTTGTGCACTTTAACCCCAGCTCAGGGTTCCTGCTCAGGACAGCGCTGGCACCCGAGGTGAATCCCTGCCTGCACCAGAGCCAGGGGGGTTTGGTGGGGAAAACCTTCTCTCACAGCCCTTTTTGACTTCTCTGTGCATCTTTGGGGTTTTAACCCTTCCTCAAAATCCAGAAAAGTCGATGAAGTCAGTCCCTTTGGATTTTAAAGGGCTTTGGATGAGGCAAACAGACAGCAAACAGTTTCATGTGACTTTGCTCCAGTGCTGCAAAATCAAGGATTCAACAATTTTGAAGTCAGGCCCTGCAGAATTGTGGCAAAATGATATTTAAAATGAGAAATTCTGGCTCTTGTGCCTTTTTGTCTCTCGAACCTACATGGCTCATATTTCCCAGCTGCCCTGCTATGTTGGTGATTTAGTGAGCCCACTGCCAACCACGCTTCAAATATCAAATGCTGCAGATTATGATCAGCTGGCAAAAACCTTAATTTTTCGAAGCAAGTTTTCCAAAACACTTTAGTAAATCCTGTTGAACGAGCAAATCAAAACACTGCAGGAAAACTTGACTCTAGATGGACGTTTTGCCAAGAAACAAAGAGTTTAATGTGAATTTGTGTTTATACTTGAGGATATTCCCTGCGCTGCAGCTGGGAGGTGTGACGTGAAAACCCCTGAAGAAGTGTCCATGTAAACAGGCAGCCTGGTGAATGCTCTGGGTTTTACCCTGATTTATCTGCATTTTATGCCGTTTTAGCTTTGGGAATCACAGAATCTATGCCAGGGTGCTCCAGCCTGGCCTTGGACACTTCCAGGGATCCAAGGGCAGCCACAGCTTCTCTGGGCACCCTGTGCCAGGGTCTCACCACCCTCACAAGGAGGAATTTCTTCCAATAATTAAAATAAAGGGCAAAATTTGGCTTTGACCAGTACAGCCTGGACAGCAGAGCAGCATCACCTCTTTATCCACCTTTACCTCGTGATAAGCCAGACTCAGGTTTTAGGTGTGCCCCAAAAGGCCAGCACCAATTCTGGTTTGTGCTATGAGGAGTTGCAGCTGTGTGACCAAAAGCCTTTAAGCTGCTCACCTGTTTGTTAAAAACATCAATGAAAAGTTCTCCTCAGGAGCAGGAAAAAACCAAACTGAGCAAACAAACCCCGTGCCAGGATTTCCCCGAGTTCCAGAGCTGCCCTGGCCTCTGATCTCTGAGTTTTAGCAGGTTCTGGGACAGTGTCAGGAGAAAAGCTGGGAGAAGCTTGGTGCAGCATGAGAATCCTGCAGCATTTTGGAGCCCTGGTTGGGATTTAATGATTTATTTTGTGCCTTTACAACACCGGTGGGCTGCGTAATCTGCGGCTCGCGGGGCTGTGAAACGCCGAGTGCTCACATTTCGGAATTAAAAAGCCATTTTCACGAATAAATCGGAGCAGGTTGGAAACAACACAAGAAATCTGTTCGTTTCACCAGAAGGATTGGAAGAGAAACTGGGCAGGGGTTCAAAGGCAGAGCGCAGCCCTGGGTGTGTTTGGGTTTGCAGGGATGCAGCCCATCGTGGTTCACTCAGTGATCACTGAATCAGAGTTACCGAGGGGGCAGGATGCAATCAGCATTCCTCCTTTTTCTCCTCGTTGCTGTTATCTCCTGGACAAGTTGATAAGGGGAGGAATAAAGCCAGGACATGAGTAATTACAAGGTCCAAGTGAGCTCCCTCGCCAGCGCTGCTCTGCAGGGAAGGGGACACTGGGTGAGAGAAAACTGCGTTTTTCTCCACACAAATCATCCCAATCTCATTCCAGCAAAACTCCCATGGAAACTCCAGGGCCATCCAGCACCGTTTATTAAAGGGAAATGTCATGGTTTCAGGTTTGTTTGGGGTTCCTATCGTGCCATCCACGCTCTGTGGCAGGACAGGGACCATAAATGCAGTGAGTGCTGTGCTCCACTACCTCAGGCACGGAAATCCATCCAAAGTGCTGCATTTCTCCATGGAATGGCAGCTGCTTCCCTCCTGAAGGACTGGCTGGATGCAGAGCTTAAAGAGCTGACAACAGAAGTATTAGCTGCAAAAACCCTGCTAGGTTCAAATAGTGCTTCCCACAGTCCTGGAAAAAAGTTTATTTTTAAAATCAGCATGTATTTATTGATTTGCTGGTTTTTTCCCCAGTAAGTTTTAGCACGATAAAGAGAATATTCCACTGGTCCAGGCAGGCCACAGAGTTTGTTGGTTGGTTAATTTTTACACAGTGAGGGAAAAAGCAAAGAGAAAAAAAAAAGAAAGAAAGAAGAAAAGAAATAGGGGAAAAAAAATCACCCAGAGATTTTCTGACTAATTTTGTTTCTGTATCAGGGTGGTTGTAAAAATGCTGTTGGATGTGGAGATTAACACCAGTCACCAAGCAACTAACGTGGGGAAAAGGATGAGTGTTAGCAGGAAAACAAGGATATGAGCAAAGCACAGCAGAGTTCTGGTTGTTCCAGGGGGAAAAAAAAAAAATCACTTCAAAACAAATTCCAAAACAAACAACGCTTTTCACTTAGAAAATCCAAAACAACGCATCAGCATTCGAGTAATTCCTGCCATTGACTGCTTGCCTCTCACCCAGCACATGCTCCAGCAGGAAATATCTGAGCTACACAAAGAAAAGGCGTCCAAGAATCTTTGTTTTCCTCTGAAATGCAAGGCCAATAACTTATCTCTTATTAACAAGTTCATCTTTTGTTTGCTCAAGGTGCCTTTCTTTTCTTTTTTTTTCCTTTTTTTTTTTCCTTTTTTTTCCCCCTTTTTTTTTTCCCTTTTTTTTTTTCCCCCTCTGTGTGTGTGCTCTTGGCAAAACTGTTTGGAACAAAAAGAAAGCAGCTTCCCCTCCCGTTGTTTTGCTGTCTTTGCAGGGAGACAAAGCTGGGTTTCCTCTGTGTTGTGCTGCAAGAAACGTCCCAAACGTTGCTGTGAATGGAGGCTGCTGAAGGCAGGCTGCTCTGTTTTCTACTTGTTATGACAAAAATAGCAAAAAAAAAAGGGGGAAAAAAAGAAAGAAAGAAAAAAAAAGGAGCCAGCTTGTCAAATTAGGAATTACATGAGGTCAGCAAATTTGGGAACAACCGCAAGGGGAGGAGGGAGAAAGAGAGAGACCTAATTAGGGCTGGGGGAGGAGAAAGGGTGGCCCAGCGCTGCTTTTGATGTCCCAGCTCCGAGGGGCACTGAGGAGTCTCCTCCGGTTTTGGTGGCCAAGGATCAGGCCTTGATGCGCCCCAAAGCAGCATCCTGCAGGTCAATATTCCTGCTGCACACCCGGGCTGGCCCTGCCACAGAGGAGCTGGGCTTAGCCCTAAAACCTGTGCCCTCTTGTGGGGTTAGCCCTAAACCTTGTGCCCTCTTCTGGGGTTAGCCCTAAACCCTGTACCTTCTTCTGGGGTTAGCCCTAAACCCTGTGCTCTCCTCTGGGGTTAGCTCTAAAACCATGTGCCCTCTTCTGGGGTTAGCCCTAAAACCATGTGTCCTCTTCTGGGGTTCGCCCTAAACCCTGTGCCCTCTTGTGGGGTTAGCCCTAAAACCCTGTGCCCTCTTGTGGGGTTAGCCCTAAAACCATGTGCCCTCTTCTGGGGTTAGCCCTAAACCCTGTACCTTCTTCTGGGGTTAGCCCTAAAACCATGTGCCCTCTTGTGGGGTTAGCCCTAAACCCTGTGCCATCTTCTGGGGTTAGCCCTAAAACCTTGCTCCCTCTTCTGGGGTTTCCCTGCCGTGCCTGTCCCTGTGACCTCCAGAGTGAGTTTCTGCAAGAGGCCAGCTCGGAGACAGCTCTGGAAAGGGATCTCAGCCCCTTTGGGAGAGGTTTGGCAGCTCAGCACAGGAATTTAACGCTCACTCCTTTGCCTGGCCTCGGATGTCACCGGGCACAGGAGCTTCCTTCAGCTTGGGGCAGAAGAACTGCAAAATTCACATCCAGAAAAGGATTTGATCCGTGCCAAAGGCTCCTGTTATTCATCCATGGCATTCTAGAAAGCAGAGAGAGAGCCCAGGGTGGTGCAGGAGAGAGCAGGAAGCCCAAACTCCTTCGTTCTGATCTTCACCCAGCGGTTCCCTTTGCTTATCTTGTCCAGTGCTGATAAGAATCGTGCTGACCAGCACTGGCAGCATCAGCACAGCTCCTGCAGGGCTGGGAGAGCTGCAGGAGATGCTCTCCCTCCACCTGTCCATTTTTTAATGCTTGGCAAATTCCTGGATTGTATTTTTTCCAATCCCCGTTTATCAGTGTTCCACAGCTCAGTATAAAAATTTTATATTCCTTAAAAAGAAAAGGGTTTCTGCAGGTGCAATCTCATAGGGAAGTCAAAATTAAAAGTGAGATTTATAGGCAGCCAAAGAGCTTGAAAACAAACAAATAATTGTATTTTCAAAGAGCATTATGATGCCTGGGCCAGCTGGGGTGTGAGGGTGAAGAGTGTCCTGCCTTGTGAGCACTTGGGAATGGCATTCCCAGTTGTTCAGCCCGATCCAGCACAATAAACCATAAGGCAGGAGGTTGCTGAGCCTCTGCCTGGCTCCCAGGGCTGCACACAGAGCAGGGCTGTTCTTGCTGCTCGCCCTTGCTCACGTGCAGATGCAGAATCCAAATCAGCAGCTCCAAGTTAGCCACTTATTCAAATCAAACTCAAGCAGCTGATTGTTCCCCAGCTTTCCCCTGCACTGTGCATTATTGGGGACGTACAATCGGTCCCCACGGACCCGGCTCAGATGACAAGGCCCTTTTTTGGGCCTGGATTATTGGGGTGTGAAAGTATAATAAACAGCAAACACCGAATTTCCTCGGCAGCAGCCACTCATAGACACAACCACCGTGATATCTCTGCTAACAACCCCTCAGAGAGCACTGAAATGGGGCACAGCGAGGAGGGGAAAGGGAAAAAAGTGCTTTGGAAATGTTTGCAGATCCTTCCCTGCGCTCTGCAGGGTCCCAAGTGCAGCACCCAGGGATGGGGAGGTGCCAGGTCCCAGGACAGGAGCCACCTCTAATAAATGTGGCATCTCTGAGCTGTCACACCTGGAAGTGGCACATTTCCAGCTGCATTTTCAATCCTGCAGTTAAAACCCTGCCCCAACTCTGCATTGTCTGAGGAGGGGGTTAAAAGTCCAACATTCTGATTTGTTAATTTTTAACCTGGGTATGGAAAAACGTTCTGATTTTTTTTTTTTTTTTAAATGGAGATGTAAAATTAGCAAATCCACCCCCCTCCTGGTTTCTACACTTGAATGTAAAAACACACAGTTAAGCCCCACCAGAACCATGCAGTAATAACTAAACTAGATAACCTATTTGGGCTTCATCCAGCCTGAACAAAGGCAGCAGCTCAAGCTGAAACTGAAAGCCAATATTTAATATCTGAGCTGGTAAAGGCAGCATTTGGTGTAACTTTAACAGAATCACCAAAGTTTAACAATTTGGGGGGGGGAGTTGTGAATTTTAACCTTCTGTTTATTGCAAACAGAAAGGAAACATTCTCAGACAGCAGCTGAGGAAGCTTACAAATTAAATTACATGAATGTGTCTCATCTGGGAAGGAGGAAGTCCTGCTCAGATACATATGTTTTATGCAGCAGAACTGTTTACTTTATTTGTAAACCCTTCCAAACACTGTCCAAAGTTCAGCCTTTGTTCAAGGTAAGAACGTAATTGCACTGCCCTGAGATGCAAGAGAAGCAATAAAGTTTGGATTCACCGGAGGAAGACAATTTGGAATTAAGAAAAAGCAATTTAAACAATCTTAATGCCTCCCCTCCCTCCCCTCCTGCTTAATGACTCTGGTCCCCTTAAGAAATCTTTGAAGGAAGCCAAAAAGCACGAGCAGTGTGTTTAAAGGTCGTGTGTGAGCTCTGCTCCTCGCTGCAATGCGCCTTCGGCAGTCCCAGGAGGACACTCTTGGTTTACATTTTCATCCAAGTTTCATTTTTAGGGAGCACACAGCAATGCCCAAGCTTTATACACAGCCTCTGGGATGTGTTTGATATTGTTAATTAGGCTCTTGTTGGGACTTTCAAGGGCAGAGCCTCTCCGTGGAAGTTCGATGGAGGTTTGTTTTCAAGCGCAGAGAGAAATAAAATTAGGGAAATAGGAAGGCATGGTGAATATAGGCACTCCTTCTGCAAAGATAAATGATTTAGTAATGAATAGATTCTTCAGGCCATAAAAAAATCCATTTATTTTCTTTTGAATTTCGACCAGAGGTCTTGCACTTTCCCACTCAGTTATAATCAGTTAAAATGAGAATACAGAGAATGAAACCAGCATACAGAGAAGGCAAGAACCACAATGTAAAACAATAAATAGACGTTAAATTAACCAACATTTCAAAAGAGGCAGCATTTCCACAGAAAGGTGCTGGTTTATTGCCATCCAAAGGGGGAGGAAGATGAGATTAAAACACACAACACCCCTACAAATTACCTGCCTCGTAACATCAAGCTGCCAGGTTTTAGGCAACTCATTAAAATGAAGAATCCACTTGACCTCTTCTGTAATTGTGGAAATGAACCAGAAATATGATTAGCCCAACAACTCCAAGGGTTGCTCCACACTAAATTTGCCTTATCAGGGAATCTGACCTTGCAGCAGAGCGGGTGCCCCAGCGCTGCTTCTGCTCCCCTCGTGTGTTCTGTGGTTAATCTGCAGGGCAAGGAGGGAGCTGGCACAGCCCTGAGGAGCACCACGGGCTCCCCTCACCTCGTGCCACCCTTCAGCCCTCATTTCCAGAGGGGCAGGACACACCAGAGGGGCAGGAGGGGCAGCTTGGCCAGGCTGGAGCCACAGGACGGGGATTTCTGGCCCCAGGGCAGTGAGGCTGCTCAAAGGAAATCCTTGGGCAGCTCTGTTGGGGCAGCTCTCTGACCTAAAAGCCAAATTCATCCTGGGCAAGCAAAACGGGCTTTCAGGGCTGAACCCATCCTGCCTGGGTGGCTGGGCTGAAAATCTGCTAAGCAGTGATCAGCTGCTGCTGCTGCAGCACCATTTCCCCTTCCCCCTTTCATCTCTGTGGTTCTCAGGCTCGGCTTGAACAAGACATCTCTATTTTTTTTCTGTTTAAATATAAACTGGAAGCAGACCTGGTGTTGCTACTGTTGAGCCCACAGGGACCTGTGCAGTAGAAAAGGTCCCACGGAGGTCAGCAGGGCCATTTGCATGATTCACTGAAACAAGGCACATCGGAGGAACGGTGAATGTTCATCTTACCTGCAGCCTTCATGTTTTGGTGTTATTAATGTGGGTGAAGGTGCTGAAATGAGCTGGGGGATTCCAGAGCAGGGAGCTGGGAGCCAGCTCTGCAATGGCCCCATCCCAGCACTGCTGCTGGTGAAGGGCAGGTGCCTCCAGGTGCAGCCAGACCTCAACTCCTCCTGCCTGCTCCGAGTGATGGATTTGCATTATTTTCATTATTGGGAAGGAATTCCTCCCTGGGAGGGGGGGCAGGCCCTGGCACAGGGTGCCCAGAGATGCTCTGGCTGCCCCTGGATCCCTGGCAGTGCCCAAGGCCAGGCTGGAGGGGCTTGGAGCAGCCTGGGACAGTGGAAAGTGTCCCTGTCCATGGCAAGGGATTGTTACAAGATGAGCTTTAAGGTCCCTCCCAACCCAAACCACTCTGGGATTCTGAGAATTCAGGCAAAAAGAACTGGGGTTTGATCATCCAAGTATTTTTTGACATAAAAGTTATGAACTGTACTGGGATGTTTTTAAATCCTGCAGGATTTAGCATTTCTGTCTGAGCAGATTAACAGCCGGGAAAGTCTGCATCAACTTCCCCAAAACACAACTGTCTGCATCCCATTTCTCTAACAATAATCCATACAGTTCAGAAATTAGAATAGAAACAAAAACAGAAGGGGAAAGAAATTAGGTTGGATAAAGGCTAAGTAAAAACTTTAGTCCTGATTTTATCCCAGTGCTGTTCCCTGTTTCCCTGAGCTGCTCCTCAGGGCTGTGGCCCTGCACACACACATCTGGGAGCTCAGGGCAGGAGCCATCCTGCCTGTCTGTTCCAGCTGTGCTTGGAAAACACAGCCAAACCAAAAGCATCCCAAGGTCTGATCCTTGCTTCTTATTACCTATCATTTGACCCACAGAATTTCTGCATCCATCCTGAAGCCCAGGAATTTTAACCTAACAGTTTACATGTTTCAAGACAAGAGCTTTTTGGATACCCACTGGAGCTGCTCAGCCTGTGACTGTTAATCTGAGTGAATTGCTGAGGACTGAAACTCCAGAAGGCAGCAGGAGTGATGCAAACAGAAGGTCCTGTTCTGACTCAGTCACTTACCAACTTGTGCTACGTTTTTATTGCGGGTCAAAAGTCGGCAGAGTATGCAAATGTAAAGAAAAAAAGTTCTTGTTTTGGAAAAATACTCCATTTTAGTATTTATAATTACACACTAAGGGCCTTTTATGCTCAGCCTCATTTATCTTGGACTTTTTGCATAATTTGAGCTGTAAGTGGCGATATATGTAGAGCTCATTTATTCAAATTATACAGGGTTAGTGTTTTCCCTCTCCTGGATGTGGTGTGCATTTTGGGAGCACTGCCAGATTCAAGGAGGCAGGAGGAGGAGTAGAGAAAGAAGACACTGCAAAAAGACCACAGAGGTACTTGTTCTGCTTTTAAAACGGCTCCCAAGCCCTCATGACAAATTAGATGTGTGAGTTAAATCCTCCTGCCTTCGTGAGACAAATATATCCCCTGCAGATGCCAATAAATCCACCTGACATTTGCAGTGTTACTCGTGCCACGGAAGGTGTACAGAAAATTGCTGTTCTCACCTGTGCCATTTCATAGAAGGTGGCTTTTTCCTGCAGCCTCAGCCCCCAAATCTTCCCTTTTCACTTGGATCCTTCCAAACGACACCTGTCAGAGATATTCACCCCAGAATGAGTGAATTCTGGGCGTGGTGTTACAGATTTAATGCGAGGGCTGCAGCCTGGTGGACATCAGGTTGTAAGGAGATTTTATCCTCCATCACAGGCCAGGCAAAATTTGCTCAGTGTGGTTATCCACTAAATGGGGTGGTTTGTGCTCAGTTTTGCACCACACTCACTCAATAAGTTGCAAATTAAGGAGGTGAAATTCCTGCTGAACTAAAAATCTCCAATGCAGAACAGGCTGGTGTTGGTCCTCAAAGGGAGGCGGCACAGGGCAGGATTTAAGAGATTTAATTATATTAATTATTGACAATTGTAGCTGGTATTGAAGTTGTTCTGTCCCCTCACATTCAAAATGGGATCTTCCCACCCTTCCTGCAGGTTAATTTGGGGGGGTGCTTTTGCACAAATATATTTAGGGAGTGAACTGAGATGAGAATTCGTGTTTGCCATGAGTGCTCTGGGAGCCCCCAGCTCAGCCTGGAGCAGGTTCCTCGCTCCCAAACACAAACTGGGTGCAGAACATCTTCATATATTTGGAGACCTTAATGATCCACCTTTAAAAGGTTAATTTGCATATTCTCCAGTGGTGTAAATCTGCATTCCCCCATTAAGTGCAGCATATTTTTATGGCAACACGACCATCTCCTTTGAAAGCCCACCCCAAAGGTCTCGTCCTTCTGGGGCACAACACAGGTTTCAGAAGTGGAGTTTTTTTGAGCCTAAACTTCCAGAATGTGCTTCTGTAAGCAGGGCCAGATGCAGGCCAGATGTGAGCAGCCCATGTGAACACATCCCTCCTTTCCCTGCTCCAAATGTGAGTGCCCATGTGAACAAATCCCTCCTTTCTCTGTCCCAAATGTGAGTGGCTATGTGAACACATCCCTCCCTTCCCTGTCCCAAATGTGAGTGCCCATGTGAACACATCCCTCCCTTCCCTGTCCCAAATGTGAGTGCCCATGTGAACACATCCCTTCCCTTCCCTGTCCCAAATGTGAGTGCCCATGTGAACACATCCCTCCCTTCCCTGTCCCAAATGTGAGTGCCCATGTGAACACATCCCTGCCTTCCCTGCCCCAAATGTGAGCTGCCCATGTGAACACATCCCTGCCCCAAATCCCTGCAGCTCAAGTGGCCAGGGGTGGGTGCTCCTGGTGCCCTGACCATGCCAGAGGAGCCTTGGGGTCCCCAAAGGGGTGCACCAGACCCAAACCTAGCCCCAGAACCTCTGTCCCACCCCTGCTTCAGCCCCGCTGGATGCTCCTTCCAGCGCCCTGCCCTGATCTCTGCTCCCACTCCCTGCTCTGGGACCGAATCCTCCTTGGAGCACAAAGTGTGACTGTCACTCCTGTGGGTTTTATGCAAAGCAGCACTTCCCAGGCTTTCAGGGTGTGATTCCTGCTCCAGGCTCGTGTGCCCATTTCCTCCTGCACTTCCAGGTCGTGAACCCAGCCGGGTCTCAGGCTCATCTTTGGGAAATGCTGATTTAACGTGTGCACAGAGCCCCACTGCCCTGCTCCAGGGAAGGGCTGTGATTAGCAGGATTTATTTTTTCTTTTCTAATAATGCACTTGTTATGGAAAGAACTGAAGTTGAACTTCCATTCCTTAGGACACAAAGCTGCAGTGTTCCTTTTGTGGGGAGATGACCTCAAGGAACGAGGAATAGCAGGGGGGAAAAAGCAAAAAAAAAAAGCAGCCATCCACATTTTACAACATCAAACACTAAAGTGTAATTTTTTAACAGCCCCTGCTTTGCTTTTTCCATCTCCACGATGGGCCATGCTGCTGCCTCAAGGAAATCCGTGGAAAACTCCCGCTGGAAAGCGCTTTGGAGCTGCTGGAGGGCGAGCGCTGCATCCACACGTGTCGTGTTTTGAACCATTCTCTCCCCACGGCTCGAAAAGGAGCGTCACTGCTCCCACATGTCCAAGATGAACTCCCAGCGATACTCCTCCCAAATGCTAATGCACAGCTGTGGAGTTTGGATATTCCAGAGCTGACTCATTCTGCAACACAGCAGATTCACAGAGATGCGGTGGAGGAGGGGCGGTGCAAAACAGCTCTTTCAGGAATTAAAAGAACTCCTAACCCCCAAACTATTACTATTCCATTACAGTATTTCTTTCATTGAAAACTTTGGGTTTTAATGACCCCTAATTGATTTTTTTTTTTTTTTTGGCTTTGCTTTGTTTCGACATAAAATCTGTGTCACTCTGGCACAGCCTGCCAGTCTTTTGTCTGATGTTGCAAACAAATCCAGGCAAACATTAAGATTCATAAGGGGGATGGGGGGGAAGCACAGCTTCTTAAAGCCACATCAAGTATGTCAGAGACAAAACATTTAATTTAAATGGTAGAAACTAACACAAAACAGCTTCAGACTCAGTAAGCAGAGCTAGCTAAGTAGAAACACATGTTCTTTTGACATTTGTTTTCATGACAATTAGAAGCAACTAGTTTTCAGCTCACATTCTTGTTCATCCCTTTGAGGCTTTGGCCGGGACATTAATTCCGAATTACTGCAGAACAGGTGCCGATTGGAACATGCAACCTCGGAGTTTGTGAAGCAGAGGAGCCAAGTCTGGTTCAGGCACGTCCCTGGCCGGGGATTCAGTGAGTCAGGCAAATGAGGAACACAAAACGCTTTCATTTTTCTGCCGCTCTGACCTCAGTGTGTGTTTTGTTCCGATGTGTTTTGCATGCTCTGATCGCCCTGATCACATGCATGTGTCTCATTCACTGCCTGGGCATCGAGTTTCTTCCCCCCGTTGGAAGACAAAGCCCTGTGACAGCTTGCAGAGACAAGAACAGGTTTTTAAGTGTCATTAACCGCTTGGGTTTGGTTGCAACAGTTTTAATGTCAGCCCAGAGCCACTGAGAGGATTAAATCGTCAATAGGCCCTTCCTACCTTGTCTCTTTTTTTAATTTCTCTCCTTAGCCGCTAAGTGAATCCTCATTTCGGTGAAGTCAGTGAAAGGGCTCGGACTGATTCCAGCAGGCACAAATTATGGGTGTGGGGAGAGGGAGAGAGGAGGATTCAGAAGGGCAGAGGGGTCTGACTGCCCTGCTGACAGCAGGGAGGCGATGGGGAACGTGAGGAGCCACAGAACTGCCAGGCTCCTGTCTTAGGATAACACAAAAACCCCACAAATTGCCTCAGAGCTGTCCACCAGCGTGGGCTACCCTGGAATGTGCTGCTGCAGGAATAAAGGACCACAGTTTGGCCAAGGCCAGGCTGAGTTTGTGACAAATGAGGGTGGGAACGGGCTGAGGATGCCAGGGGAGAGCTGTGGGTTGGCTGGGTTGTGATTCCTGGGTGCCTTAAACAGGAGGGAATGCCTCTGCCAGCAGGAACACCAACACACAGCCCGTTTTCCCTGTGGAGCATCCCACTGCTTCCAGCGCCCTCAGCAGCCCCACACTGGCGTCAGTCCCCAGCACAATGAGCTGGACATCCTTGTGGAGCATCCCACTGCTTCCAGCGCCCTCAGCAGCCCCACACTGGGGTCAGTCCCCAGCACAATGAGCTGGACATCCTTGTGGAGCATCCCACTGCTTCCAGAGCCCTCAGCAGCCCCACACTGGGGTCAATCCCCAGCAGAATGAGCTGGACAAGGTCTCACAGAGAGAGGAGAAGGAGCAGGCAGTGTCCCAGGGCACGTGGAGCAGCGAGATGTCCCTGGGAACTCGGGCAGGGATTGTGTTAGCACCTCTGAATGCGATTTTCAGAAGAGCTCATGCTGCTGCTGCTGCTGCTGCTCTCAAGGGATTTGTCCTGGCAGTGAGATTTTCAAGAAATCCGAGCTGCCTATTATTGCTGTTAGCCAATTAATAATTATTTTCCTTCTGTTTGTTTAAACTGGTTTACCAGTGCCACTGAAAGACAGGAGTCATCTCTAAAGGCTTGCTGATGAGTTAGGAAATGCAGAAACACCACACCCTGCTCCTGCTTTATTTCAGTCATACAATGGGTTGGGATGTGATGAAGAATGCAGATGGTGTCACATGACCAACCCTTTATGGATCCAGCCCGCGATAAATGGATATAGTTGTGACCTTGGAGTTCAGGAAAAACCAACAAAAAGCTTGGCTTAATATCCTGAAATCTTAAAAATATCGTTTTGGCACCCTTGTCATACAACCAGCTGTACATAGAGGGCTGGGTTTTCTCCCATATAACAAAAATATTATAGAGGATGTCACAGACATGAATTGATGACACTGGTGTGTAATAAGATGGAAAGGGACTTTTTATAAGAGCATATAAGACAGGGCAATGAGGAATGGATTCAAACTGACAGACAGAAGGTTTAGATTGGATATTAGGAAAATATTCTTCTCTGGCACAGGGTGCCCAGAGATGCTCTGGCTGCCCCTAGATCCCTGGCAGTGTCCAAGGCCAGGCTGGACAGGGCTTGGAGCACCCTGGGACAGTGGAAGGTGTCCCTGCCATGGCAGGGGTGGCACTAGATGAGCTTTAAGGTCCCTCCCAACCCAAACCAGTCCATGTTGTGCCTCCTTCCCAAGCACGTGGAGCCAGCGCGTGGCCCTTGGGGACAAAATGTTGTCATTGCTGGAACACAGAGGTGATCCCGCCAGTTTTTGCCACAGCAGGGTGCTCATTTCTAACCTTTCATTCCAATCAGATGTACATTCTCACTCAGAGGAGCGCTGGTCAGAGCACAGAGAAATCTGCCTTAATTCCAATTTGCTAAACCTGCAAAATGCCTCATAGCAACGGAGTGGGTGCACATGTAAACACTGCCATTATGCTAAATTCTGCCTTTTATCTGCTGATCCCGGGCAGTTTACCAGCGCTGAAGGATGCCCTCCCAGCATCACTGTGCATCTTGTAAATAACTGAGATAATACAAAGGAATGGGAGCTTTATAACAACGCTGTGCTTTTTAAACAAGCTGTAATAAACCGTGCATCACAAGGTGCATAAACTCCACATAAACGTCTCTCCTTTGCCTCTTCCTGGTGCATACGATTTCGATTTAATGTCACTTATTTCTGAAGTCTATTAAACCAATTGTCTTAATCTCACTTATTCTGCAGCGTATTTGCTCCGTGTAGCAGCAGCATTAATAAAAATCCCTCTGTAAACACGGACCAGCTGGAGCGAGCACCGCAGGAACCGAGCAGGGTGACCCAGATGTGCAGCATTACCCGGGTGCTTTTTACGGGAGATAAACATTTCGTCTGGTCCCTGTCAGGAATGCCTTCCCCCGGTGTCCCGCTCTCCCCAGCCCAGCCAGCAGCTGCAGTAAATCAGGCTCCTTCCATCCCACTCCCCAGCCCATGAGGAAGGGGGGAAATTTCTCCTGCCCTCCCCTTTTCTCTCTGTTCAGCCGGAGGTGATAATCCCCACGGAATGCAGCATTTAGCACTTGTCAGGTATATGGTAATTGCTACATTCCCAGGGGATTAAATCCGTGGAATCTAATTACAGTGGAGGGAAACCTCCCTATAAGAGAGGAGCTTTGCTGTACAGGAGAAGTGAAAGTCCCTGGCAGAGTGGCAGGGAGCTGAGGGCAGGCAGGGCCCGTGCCTCTGTCCTGCCCAGCATCAGAGAGGTGCTGGTCCAGTGCTCTGTCCATCCCTTCTGCAGGTCAGCCTGGGAAAGGCTCTGGGCAGCCCTGGATGCAGCTCCTGGACAGGCCTGGACATCCTGGTCAGGGCATCACACCATACCATGGAATGGTTTGGGTTGGGAGGGACCTTAAACTTCATCCATTCCCACCCCTGCCATGGGCAGGGACACCTTCCACTGTCCCAGGGTGCTCCAAGCCCTGTCCAGCCTGGCCTTGGACACTGCCAGGGATCCAGGGGCAGCCACAGCTTCTCTGGGCACCCTGTGCCAGGGCCTCCCCACCCTCCCAGGGGACAATTCCTTCCCAATATCCCACCTAATCCTGCTCCCTGCCAGTTTGGAAACATAACAGTGTGAAAGACCCTGTTAATCAGGGATTTCATCAAGAAATGCTTGGAATATGAAGGATAAGGTTCTTTGTGCCCTAGACAGGAATACAGGGCCAGGCTGGTCCCAGGTGGATGGGATGAGGATGGGATGGG
>VZTH01000867.1:0-2500 GCA_013397815.1 Aleadryas rufinucha
GAGCGGGGCGGAATCGAGCGTCTCCGGGCCGGACTCCGCACGGGGGGAACCTCCGCGGCCGCCCCCGGGGCTGCGCTCCCCCGGCCAAGCCCCCACGCGGGGCCCTGAGCGGCCTCGGCCCCGGAGGTCCCGACCCACGCGGGGCCGTGTCACCGCTGCGACCCCCGAGCTGCCGGGGGGGGGGGGAAGGGAGCGAGGGGCTCTGGGGGAAGAGCCCGGGTTTGCGCTGTTCACGTTCTTTAGTGTCCACGTTCAAAGCAAATAAACAACTCTGCCCGTTTTTTAGAGAGATTTTTTAGAGGTTATTAAATGTATTCATAGCCAAAAGAAGTTAGGCCGTATTCATACGTTGGTGTTTTATTTTTAATCCTTGGGTTTTTCTTCTCTATTCCTACAGCTGTGCTGCATTTTCTGCAGAGACCATTAAACCTACCCAGGGTCTATTTCTTTTGAGCTTTTTCTTCCATTAATTGGAATGACGTTATTTTTGGGCTTTCCGTGATAATTTTGAGAACCAATTTAAATTTTCAAGGTTCATCCATTTGTTCAGCCCGTATTATTTTCATTTCCTGCAGCTAGGATGCTTTTAAAACACGGCAGCACACATTATCCCTTCCCTTAGTTCAGTTTTATGTCCATGGACTAACTTGAGAAAAATAATTGCAGATTAAATCCACACTTGTTCTAGTGCAGTTGTGAAATGGTTTAGAAATCAGGTAGTCGTGATTGACAGCAGGATTACTGGGGCTGAAAACTCTGGATTAGAAATGTAATATTCTTTTAAACTGGCCTGTGGAGGGTGGCATTTTATAAAAGCCAAAGCAGCCTGGCACTGAAATGGGGCTGTGAACAGTGATCTGGTTTTATTCTGGGTTCAGGAGGAACCAAATGTGAAATGACAGAAGAGCAGCAGTTTGGATTCCTCATTACAAGAAACCTCCTATTTATAATTCCTTCACTTCTTCACATTTGGGTGACGTTTCAGTGCAGAACATTTTGTCTGCCATTAAATTCCTGTAGCCCCCTTGCTCTGTCCTGTTTGGTTCCCTTTGCTGCTTGCCACGTGTTATCGACGAGAAACTTCCTTTCCATTGCCCTTCTGGGTTGCGAAAGAATTTTTTAAAAACCCCCCAAAAGAACGTTCAGTTGTTGAGTGAACTGAGAAGTATTGTGGGTTTTTTTATAAGCCACACAGCAGAGTGCAAATATTATAAAGAGTTTTAATCCCTCTAAGTGCCTGTGCCACAATCAGACTTTAGGATTCCCACGTTCTGGAATAGCAGATGGGAATGTCAGTAGATTGTTCCCTTTCAATAACTGATGACTTTGCAATGTGTTATGTTGCTAATTCCAGGTGCTTCCTGACCAAAGTGAACTTAGAGTTTGGTTTTTTCTCTTCTTTATTGTCATTTAATTCCTTGACAATTTATATTGTTGCTTGTACTGAACTGAATTCTCAGTTGAGAATTACCTGTGTAAAATTCCCTGTTTTCCATCGGTCACATTGGTTTCCACAATAAACTTCCCAGACTGTGGGTTTGTCCTCAAATCATGAGCAGCCCATCAGGATTTGGATGCAGCCCTGCCTATCCTCTAATTGCTGCCTGGTTCTGTTTACTTCTCTCCCAGTAAATTTTCCAGAACTGGACTTCCAGGCCTTTCCCTCCCAAATGAAGTAACCTGCAGCTCCTGTCCATGGAAGTGGGGCGAGTTGGTGAACTTTTAACAGAGCAAGATCAATAAAATCTCTTGTTTGTACTTCCCTGCTCCCTGCTTTGCCTCAGAGAAACTGCCTAAAGGTTTCAGAGGTGGCACTGTGAGCAAACAGCACATTTTTGTTCTTGGACAGAGGAAAAACACTTTATTTCTTTTATAAAGGAATTAATAAAGCCTTTTCGTGGCAGTTTGATGCTGTTAATACTTCAATTTGTGGGCAGTGCCGTGAAGGTTATGATGGAGGTGTCACTGTGGGGCTCAGCAGCTGCTCACCCCAAAATCCTCAGCACTTGGTGACAGCTAACATTGAAAAGCACCTGGAAAGGCTCATTTTGCTTGGAATAAATGATAAAAAAGCAGCCTTACAGATTGGTTTCACTGGTGCACTGTGCAGACATGTGGGAAAATGTTACTTGGAGGTGGTTGAAGGCCCTGGAGGCTGAAACTGTTGTTTGCTGTGCTCCAGGGAACCAGTGCAGAGCAGGACAATCGCTTCAGCAACAAGCAGAAGAAGCTGTTGAAGCAGTTGAAGTTTGCAGAATGCTTAGAAAAGAAGGTAAGTGGGATGAGGGGAGATAGGGAGTAAAACACACCAATCAAAGAGAATTTTCAGTGGACTCACTGGGTATCAGGTGGAACACAGAGGAATGTGAGGAATGTCCTCCCTAAAACCATACTGGGGGGTGTTTGGAATGTCCTCTTGAGCATCACATGCAGCAGTGATATAAATGATCTGGTTATTGTACTAAACATCACCAGTGGGCTTTTGTGTAACATACAGCTT